>JAEBDU010000078.1:271090-313054 GCA_016802625.1 Heliconius numata
GGATCCCTCCTCGAGTCCTCCACAAGCTTTATCATGAAAACGAAGAAATTCAAATTTGAATAATAAAACAGGTTATAAAATATGCACTTGCACTTACAAAAGAACTATAAAATTGATGTCTCGTCTATAACAGTATAATTGTCAATAAAAAACGTTAGGTTGACGTAATTAATTTTGCCAGTAAATGAATTTTTAAATGTCAAAGGTCAAAAAAAAGGTCTAAAAAGGTCTAAGGTTTTTTAAAAAAAAATATAGCTCGATATATATTTACTTGTTTTATAAAGTTAATAAGAACAGTATAGTGGCACCGTTCAGTACACAAAGAACCTTGAAAATCAATTTTTCAGCTTTATTCGCTTTCCATAGGATATTATGTTTTATCGGCGTCTGTTCCAGGTCTTTGCAATATTTACCTTTTTGAATGAATTTATTTAACAGAATCCAGCTGATGCCAGATGAAAGGCGAGTCCTGCAAACCAAACAAAAGAAGAAAACGTGCAACCCTTTCTACGACGAGACTTTTGTTTACCAAGTAAGTGTTCACAGACTACGTAATTACGTTTAATAATTAAATGTGCAAATATTTATTTATTTATACTTGAAGTTCTACATTTTAGTTCGTTTGTATGAAATGTAAATATTAATATTGAGATTTCTTTTTTTTATAGTTTCCAGACATTATTAGCTTAACTTTCTCTTTGATAATAATAATAATTGCAAATAAATATGTGCAAATATTTTTGATTTACTTTAAATTTCAATACAGAGATTGTATAAATAAACAGTTAATTGTTTTAAACCATTTTATAAAACAATAATAAATATTTATTCAAAATATATATGGTATAGAAGACCTGAGGTTTATGGTAACATGACTATTTCTCCAATATAGGGAAAGCAGTAAAGTGTCAAGACACTCCCTTCTTAACTTTCCACCCAAAATTGAGATATAGTGTGCGAAGTGCCGGAATTATTTTTTTATATAATAAACTATTAAATAGACATTCTAAGAACCCTTTTGGCTCAATTTATTTGTATTAAATCAGTAAATTTAAAGTTTTCTCTTTTGTGCAAATCTTTTTGAGGCAATCTAAGGGCAGTGTACGGTAGGCGTTAAACTGAACATTGTATAAAACTATGAACGTGATCGGTAAAACATTTTTAATTAAAATTCACATACAATAGCTTCACAGTTTGATCCACTTATGAAGTGTTCTGAAATATACTATTAAATTGAAATTTTTAAATAAAAAAAATTACGAAACATAATTAAAATATTTTAATTAAATATTTTTTGTGTAGTAAATAAAGGTACCATTTACAAATAATAATAAACAAAGTAAAAATTAGTTAATTACTTTCCAAGCTTTCGAAAGACAACGTGAACCCTTTTTATAAAAGAATAACTACAATCCAAAATAGCCATAAAACTATGTCATAAAATCACAATTTTATCACCTTTACTAAAGAATTTTAATATTATAAACCCGTTCCTAAAGATGCATGACTCTGGAAAATCCTGCAATAACTTTCAAAGAAAACTGAAGCTACTTTAGCCCCTTTTCAAAGTGTTTGCCGTTTCACAAGTAATTTTCAACCCAAGCATTCTAATTAAATTATTATTTCCGTCAAGTTTCTTGTTGATTTAAGGCTACAAAATTTAACATAATCAGAATAAAAAACACTACATTATTTTTAGCTTCACGCTGTATTCTGCATATAGCAGGTTAAGAAGAGGGAACCTTGGAACCTAATGTTAGGACAGAGAATTATCATTAAGACTTAACTTTCGTTCCCCAGCTTCAACCGAATCGAGATTCAGACGAGTAAAAAGAATGAAAATATTAAAAACAAAAAAAAAGTGATCTATAGGATCACTTTTTTTTTGTGTTCCGTTTTTTCCTTTTGAGGTACAAAACTCTAAAGCTGGATTAATAATTTTAGTTGGGTCATGCATTAAATAAATCATTATTTAACTGTTTTTGCAATTGATTTAATTTTCGTATTTAATAGATAAATGTTTAGTTATATTACACATCTATCTAACAGGCTTAGTAATTTGATATTGTTGTAGACTTGTAACTATTACAGTAAAACTAGTACAACTACTTAGGCCATCTATGGTCTTCATCGTCAATTCCACGTCATCAAATTGTAGTTTCCGAAAGCAAACACACGAGTCTTTACAAGAAATACTCAAATCCTTGTAAATGTGCCTATAAAGTTTAAAGAATTCCCTTGATTTCTCCAGGATCCCATCATCAGATCGCGGCACGGTCACCTTGGAACTATCTGTGAAGTGTACCCTTTCAAACAAAAAAAGAATTATCCAAATCGGTTCAGGCGTCTTCGAATAATCGCTGAACTTACATAAAAAAATTATTTAAAAATCGGTTAAAAGTTTTCCAACATTTCAATCTAGCACCATATCTATCCAAACGTGTCAATTTACCAAATTCCACTATATTTTATATGAAAAATCGCTTTAATTTCGCATTATAAGGTTAAATCCTGAATCGCGCTAACGAAGTTTCCTGAGCGCGTAGATATAAATACGTTGGGTGGAGTAGTGCAGTCGGGAGGGCCGTCTCTACAGGGTGAGCCGGCGCGCGGCCGAGCCGGTCTACATCGGCCGCCCGTTCAGATGACTGTTCTAAACTGATGATCAGTAATAAACAATGTAACTAAGCAAGTACTAGTAACCAAGATCACAATACACAAGCGGGTTTAAGGTCTAACAAACGCCTTACAACCATCCCCCACTTCTGTAGATAATTTGCCCTCCTTTTTTTATTTTTTATTTTGAAAGTGACAAAATATTTTTTTATTTTTATAGATAGTTGTTATATTAAATAAAGTATATTTTTTAAAAAATTGGTTATTAGAAATTTAAAATTACAGATATATTAAATTCGCTTTGGTGTCTAGGCAAATGCCATACTTTCTGTTCAGTTCCTCTACTCAATACGCAATGCTTCCAGAATTTGGCAGGAAATAGGGAACGGAATATCTTAAAACTAAGTTCCGCCTGCCTAGGTATCCTACTGTGTGCGGGATACAGAGTGAATCTAAAAAAACTATGTGCCTTACTTTTGTAACAGAGTGAGGAAATGAAATAATTTAATAATTTATTTCCACGAGTGGGAATCGAACCCACGGTCGTCGCGTTTTTAGTCACGCGTTTATGCTTCTGCGTCATGACCGTGGCCTCAATAATTTTGTCTTTACTACTAATATAAATACAATAAGGTATTCCATAAAATACATTTATTAAAAGGTAATGCATTTAGTGATAAGAAATTTAGAATTAAGTAAATCGTCGTATATAAATACCGAGAACAATTGAAGTAGATACCTATTCATATTACCCCTCGATGTTAAGTAGTACAAGCGTTTTGTATTTATTTTCAATATCTAAGACTTGTTTATTTACTTTTAAATAGTTTTGTGTCTGACTGGATCGTTTGGCGGTTGTAGGTTCAAATTCATTTACGTTCGTAGTATTTGTGAGAATAAAATATAATGTACCTACGAGTGTATATCATCCCAGTCTAACATTTCTTTATTTAATTTCTATTCGTAACGTATCTTATTGAAACTGATTGACAGTTGTAGGTTCAAGTCCATTGTCATTGATAAATATCGGTATCTTATAAATTATATATTTAAAAGAATAGAGAGTAAAGAATATTTATTAACGCCATCTATCGGCCTGTGCTGGAAGATATTAGAATAACAAATATTTATAATACTAACATGGAGACTTACAAATTAGCACAGATATTTGTATTTCACAGTTGTTTCTTTTATAATTTTACTGAATTGCTAATAAAATAAAAAAACAATATAAATTATTGACAAAATCATTCTAAACGTTGTAACATAGTTTGTGTATTACATTTATCATTATTGTTATACATGAGGGTAGTTTAACATTATAACAAGGCTACATCGCGCTATTAGAATTTCTTGAGTTTCTAACTATATATAGAAAATTAGAAGATAGTACATCGGGTGTCCAGTTCTTCTCGGTAAGGCGCTCAGGCGTCATGAGATGAAAATATTAATGACTTTAGACCAATTAAACGCCATGTTCAAACAAAATTGTCAAAATTTATACATTAAAGAGAGATTTGAGACTGCAATAGCAGATGTAACAGGGGCCCAGGGAGAGGTTAGCGCCGGACTGTCTCCCTAGGTCCTGGGTCAGAGTTCAGTTTACTGTTCTCACCTCCACCGCAGAAGAACGCCTTTGACACCCTTTTTTGTCGAATATTTGAAATTTTACTTTTTTTGTGTTTTCATCTCGTTATCTATGTTTTAGGGGAATTATTTTGAAACTCCACAAATGTTTAAATGTTTAAGTTTTGTTTTTAACCGACTTCTGTAAGAAAAGGAGGTTATCTATTCGACTGTATTTTTGTTTATATTATTCTTATAGCGGCAATAAAATATTTCAAAATGCATATACCTAGTAGTAGTGCTGTAGTGGCAAGATCTTCGTTGCAATTGCAGGCATATACAATACAATAATATTCAAATACATTTATTTATTTTAACCAACACGTATAATCAACGAGAATTTGACTGTAAATATATGAAATTAAAATACTGTATTCTTTTTAAAAGAAATGTAAATTCTTTTGAGAAATAAATATACTCTTTAACCATAAATTTCTAATAAAAAGCCAAACTAAAAGATATTTTATATTGGCAAACCAACTTGGAAGGCTTAGCTTAATTAAAGAGAAATTCAAATTGTGTGCAAATACTAAATTTTATGCAAATAAATTAATAAATTAAAATAAATAATAAATTAAAAAAAATTAATATAAATTAATAAATTAAAATTTAGTATTTCATTTTTTTATTTTTTTCTTAATTAATGATTTCATGATTAATTGAAAAACAATAACAGTACGTAAAAGTTTAAACATTTTCTTCAAGAATCGTTGTTGATCTTTTTCTTTTAAAAAATTTCAATAAAGATCAATATTATATGAGTCACTCTGAACAGTTAGGCTTTTTACGTCCTTTTGAACAACTCTTATCTATTAGATTAATTTTATTAATTTTATAAAGAAATTTGATGAAAATCTTAAAAATTAACCAAAATGAAAGCTTATTTTTGTAACGATATTGACATTTATTAACAGATTCCACCAGGAAAGTTGGAGCATCTCACTTTGAAGTTATCAGTCCTCGACACTGGTAGGGTCGGCAAGAACAAACAGCTTATCGGCCACATCATTCTGCCGCTTAGCGAGCTGGAAGGAGTGGCCCCTGATGAGGAACCGCAGCTTTACAAGTTGGATATTGAAAAGGTAAAATAAATCATTTTTTTTTTATATTATTAAATGATAAAAAATTTAAATTATATATTTTTTTTTGTGGTTTTAAAAGTAGACGTAAGAAATCTAATAATATTTATTATTTCTTTATTCCCAAAAATTACCATTTGTATGACTCATTCAGCCGGCGAAATAAATATTAAAGTAAATATCGGACCTAAAACCATATATCTCTTTATATTTTTATTATATTCATAATAAATACAATTTCAACAACTTAAAATTATTTTATTTACATTGTTACAATTTAAATTACTTAGAATGACATCATAAGAAAATCGTGACCCACTTCTCTTCTCTTTATCGTTATTTAACATTCTACGACTTGCAAATTTATTAGTCTTCACAGTATTTAATTAATCAGTTTCTTTAATGTTTCGAATCCCCCATCAAACTTAAACTGCCTATATAACCTCATGACTCCTGTAAGCACTTGTTTAAATATTAACCTCAAACAGGATTATAGGCAATTGTCCTTGTTTTTAGTATGAAGGACTTGGAACGAAAATTTTTCGATGCGTGAAACAAATATTTGATTTGTCTTGAGTTTTCGTGTCACGGCCACTGACCTCACAGTTCTCGGGGGATGTTTACCCAAATGTTGAGAACCGTCCCTTATTTATATTTGAATGCTTGCTATTTATCAGCAAATACAGTTGTAATAAATTGATATAAATTACTTAGGATTGTTCCGAAGCTTAACTTTTTATGGTATATTTGTTTTGTTATTTAGTTGAATTTTCGCAATTTTTTGTCTTGTTTGAGGCCAGTCTTGGCGTAGAGGAGTAAGAGTGTAATTGTAAACGCGCAGTTTGTGGGTTCGACCCATGTGGAATGTGGTGTGTGGGCCAGGTTGTGAGTTCGATTCTCACTCGAGTATATGAAGTATTTAAATGAGGAATTATTAATTTCATTTTTTTGCTTTGGTGTAAAAACAAAACGCGTCGTTAAGTTCCACTACTCAACACGCAATCCCTCCAAAATTTCGCGGAGACTGACTTAACATGGGGCTATCCTTCTACATGCGGGATATAGTTTGAAAATATTGCATTATTTACGACAGGCAAAAAGAAACTTGATGAATCACTTCTTTCTTCTTTTAACATATTTTTCTTTTTTCTTCTTTTACCCCTTTTTTTGGCCCTAACTTAAAATGTTAAGTGGATCTATTAACTATTTTCTTCTATATCTTCTATAAAAGCGCTGTAATTTATCATATATAACTAACTTAACTTAATTATTTCTGACAGGAAGTACAGGACCCGACATCAGATTTGGGTGAAATTCAGGTTTCGCTGCTATATAATGAAAATTTGCATCGACTTACTGTGACAGTGATTGAAGCGCGAGGATTAAAGGTATTATATTTTGCTGGCTATTATTTTGTAAATATTTGAAAAAAAAAATATTTTATAAATTTGTAATGTGAGACGTTTTTACGTAGAAATGAAAACGGATACATATATAACGTATTATATACGCTTAAACTAAAAAGTTATAAATTATTTATATTTACTAAAGTTAATTATTATTATTTACCAATATATATTATTACACATATATTTTTAAAATAAACTGAATATAATTATATTATAATTCAGTTCATAACTGAATATTACGTTTTACCACTTGATATTATGTTTGAAACTTTTGCAAAACATATTATTTTACATAACATATTTAATATTAGAAGGCAACAAAAATATTGTGTAAAACTACTAGCAAACTATTATACATAATATTAAGAAACTTTTGTAAGTAAGTAAATTTTAATGTTAAACTACGTTTACATAAATTTATATAAATATAAATACATTTATATAGATTTATTTAATAACATTATTCCATTAAACATTAATATTAATATGTTCCAATAAGCTTTATGGACAATTTGTTAACGTAATTACATGATAATGTCACCATAATTTAAACAAGATCGTCTATCAAACGATTTATAAGCCATATGAGCCATACTTACTGTAATATATTATTGGAAATAAGCTCCACATAAAATCCTGATAATTGCTTTCACTGGCTACCCCCAGAGAATTAAAATCATAGCTATATTAAATACCTCAAAAATGATGATCCTTACGTTAAAAATAGCAGCATTCGAGCAAAAATCCATTACAAAAACCAAATTTCCTTAGCTGGATCCATCATCAGCACGACGGGAAGTGATAGCCCGCGTCACCCAAGAGCGTGCTTGCCGTGGAGTACGCGCGCGTCGCACCGCCGCCGTCGATGTGACAGAAGAAGGGGCTGCCCTGGTCTCCGAATGCTTCCACTTCAGACTGCGAGCTGATGAGCTGCATACGACCAGCGTCACTGTACAAGTACTGCAACCACACTCCGTGTATGCCAAAGGTATTGTGGGTGTTTTATTTTGTAAAGCTATACATTTAAAAATAATTAAAACATGAAACTATAAATAAGAGTATTTCTATAAAAAAAATATAGAATAGAATAGAATATACTTTGTTGCACATATAAAAGAAAATTATTAGCCAAAATTATTTTAATAATTTAGTTAATTACTATATCAAATACCAAACAAAAAATCTAATAAAACCAATATATACACCTACAAATAATTTTGTTAGAAATGTTTCATGTATATAATTATGTTAGTATCAATAAAGATGAAAAGAGGAGACGAATCTGAAATCTGAAATGAAATTGAATTATTTCAATCGGCTTTGACACTCGATTTTTTTGATGTCGCCGATAAAAAACCTTTCATTGATATTGTATATTTATTTTCAATGTTCCCAAGATAAATATCTACACGTGTGTCTGGTGAAACGATTATTTTAAGAATACAGAATTTATGAGATATGTCTAAAGAAATTATATTGAATTATTTCTGTAGTCTACAAAGATATATTCTTCTTAGGAGTATAATATGTTACTAGCGGACGCGCGCAGCTTCGCCTGCTTATTTGCACCCTTAGGGATGAATTCTAATTAGCCATGAAATATGGTTCATCCCTTCAGGGTTAAAATTTTTCAAAAACCCTTCTTACTGGATGTCTAGATTACAAAAGTAAACATCTGTCCAAATTCCACGTTTCTACGCACAGCGGTTACGGCTGTGCGTGCGTCTTACCTCAGTCAGTGAGGACAAGTCCTTTTATATATATAGATTATATTAAAATAAAATAAATGCACATACTAGATTATTATAAACATCGTCTAACATTATTTCACATAATATTATCTGTATAGAACATTCTATTAACACAAAATATCAGTTTACAATTAATTTTATGTAAACACGTGAAATTTGAATACTATCAATGTATATTCAATAATAATACTGTCAACACGTTTATATCAGAATATTGAATCAAATTTGGTACTGAAACTGTGCTAGTTAAACAATCAATTGTTCTAGATACGAAAACTGTGCCAAACTAGCTATTTCAAGAGTATTGTCACTATCTTCCTGTGTTTGGCGTTTGTTCCGATATGTTTGTATTAAATACGTCATTTGGAATATATTAATGGCGTTTGAATACTTCCTAATAGTATGCCAATAATTATTTTTACTATTTTTCTCTTTAAAATCAAATAAAATGAATTAGCTTCACGCTGTATCCTGAACACTGCAGGGTAGACATAGGGAACCTAGTTTCTGCCGAATGTTTCGAGGTATTACGTGTTGAGTGGAGGAATTCAACGCCAGGCTTTTGTCTTGGTGCCAGGAGCGAAAAAATGAAAATATTAATAAATGAAATAAAAGCATTCCCTCAAGTGGAATCGAACCCACAACTGCCGCGTTACTGTCACATACTCGTGTCACTATGCCACGACGGCTTCAAGTTTCAACTTTTTTGTTACATCTTCCTCTTATTTACACGTTATGAGAATAATATTGAGATGTCGATTTTCCCTTCAATCTTCACCTTCGAGAATAGCAAATTAGTATACAATATAACGCTTCGATATACGAGATACATTATTCATATAAGAACACAATACCGAACAGATAGATAATTTTCAGGCCTTAGTTTTTTTATTTAAATGGTATATATGTATTTTGACTTAAAAATATATAGCTACATATTTGATTGACAAAAATAAATTTAATTCACTCAGAAAAAGCGGAGAGCGAAATATTTTGACACTAGACTTTCTCTCCTTACTGTGTTTCAATAAGTATTATTTAATTTGTATTTTAAAGAAAAAACTTTATTGTTCATGCAAACAAAAATTCCTCGAAGCTATATTTAAATATATTTAGACCCATTATGTTCAGTACTAGAAAGAAATAAATAATATTGTAAGTATATTATAATAAATATATACAAAAGTAACAAATAATATAATAACTTTTATAAAATATAATTTTTAACCTACTGATAAGGAAGCGCGCAACTTTCAAGAAGATTAACAATCCAAGTTAATACATAAGGTGGAAAAGTTTCTGAGACATATATCTTTCTTCTAGTACAGTTTTCTCAAGTAAAGATTTCTAGATATTTAATTCTTATAACGAGATTTTCTCATATTCAACGATTTCTAAATGAAAAATATTTTTTCTTTGCTAAAATCTTGATAAAATACTTATTTAATTAATCAAAAAGCGTGGCACGCAGTTACAAAAGTACTACTTTACTACTGACTACTTTACTTTTTTTTAACTTTACGTTGTATCCCGCATTTAGCAGGATAGGCAGAAGGAGCCAAGTATTAAGACATTCCGCCCCCCATTATTTTCTTTCTCTCGCCTCGACACCAGAGCGAAGAAATGAAAATATTGAACATTGCATTTCATCGATTGGGAATGGAACCTACAACCTGTTCCGTTGACTGTCACACACTTGTACCTGCAACACGACTGGCCTCAACTTTAACTTTAACTTTAATACAGTAAAGAAATTTTATCGTCCATATAAACAAAAATGGCACAACTATGCTTCTGACATTTCATTTTTAACACGTGTGTCATTCGTGTCACGTAACACGATGAATAACTCACTCACTTCGCTAACTCGAGTAGGTCCCATGTGGGCACGCCATGGCTTTTAACCTTCTTGTCCTCTCCGGAAATGCCTCTATAAATAAATAACATGGTCTAAGAAATTGTATTACTCCATGCTGTTAGAAACAGGAAGCGAATTCGTTTGTTATGCTTAGACCGGGTTCTAGTATACATAATATATATGAAAGAAATATTCAACACGCCTCAAAGCCTCCAGAATTTGACAGGAAGTGGGGAACGAAGTGTCTTGACACTAGATCCTCTGCCTACCCTGCTGTGTGCGGGATACAGCGTGAAGCTGATTTAATTTTGATTTTTAATATTGCATAATATATAATTAGTCGACGTTAGTTAGTTCATCGTTTCGTTAGTTCTTGTAAAATAATAACAAATGTGTGTTTCCGGTTACAATTTATGAAATTATACACATTTAATTATTTATTAAATTCTCACATCTATACGAAAACGGACAACAAGAGTGTTTTAACACTAAGTTTCCTCTGCCTTCCCTGTTATATACGGAATACAGAGTGAAGTTGAAAAATAATTGTTTTAAATTACATATAAATGTGCGCGTAAGGTGCATAAAGATTAATACCACTAGTAGATACATAACGTGGAAAAATTATTTATCGTGAAAAGTTTCTAAGACGTATCTTTTCCTTTTTGAACAGTTTTCTTAAGTAAGATTCCGAGATAGATTTCATTTTTGTAATGAGATTTTCTCACATTCACCATTTTCTAATGGAAAATTCCTTTTTCTAAGCTAAGACTTTCAACAAAAGACTTCATTTATTTTATTAAAAGGCATACCTTTGTAAATGCTATCCGAAATCACAATATTGCTCCTATACCGATTTTTTCTCAAATAAATATTTACTATTATAAATGTCAAAGTTTATGTGGACGGATGGATATTTGTTTTACTTTCACGTAAAAAGGGTAGGCAGAGAGACCCTAGTGTTAAAGACACTACGTTCTCCAATTTCTGCCTAATTTTGGAGGTATTGCGTGTTGAGTGGCAGAAGTCAATGCCGCGCTTTGCCCCGACACCTTTATTTTCATTGTAATTAGGCTTAAATGCTCTGGTAACCCGTACGCTCGTTTGCCTTGTCTTTTCCATAAAAAATTTTAGCTATATGTGAAAAGTATACGAAACACTAATATATTAGTACAACCAAATACTATTTTGTATGTATTTACAATATTTTGTAGGCCTAATTATGAGTTGCAATTAGTTATAAGAGCATACTTGAGAAAATAATCTAATATCAGTTATTAAGTACCCCTGGGAAACCACTTATTGTGCCGACCTAACGTACTTACCTCTACGCTCGAATACCTCGCTTATCTATTTATATAAAAAGGACTTGTCCTCACTGACTGAGGTAAGACGCACGCACAGCCGTAACCGCTGTGCGTAGAAACGTAGAATTTGGACAAAAGTTTACTTTCGTAATCTGGACATCCACTAAGAAGGGATTTTGAAAAATTTTAACCCTAAAGGGGTGAAATAGGGGTTGAAAGTTTGTATAGAAAAAAATTTAAATCGGCACCGATTTTTATAAAATTTGAAATTTAGATTTTTAAAAGTATTTAATTGAACACGTGTTTCAGCGTTTTCTAGAATTCTCCCCCTAAGGGTGCAAATAAGGGGTTGAAAGTTTGTATAGGTTTTTTTTAAATCGTCATCAATTTTTATAAAATTTGAAATTCAGACTCTTAAACGTATATAATTAAACACATGTTTTATGGTTTTCTAGAATTCACCCCCTAAGGGTGCAAATAAGGGGTTGAAAGTTTGTATGGGAAAATTCTTAAATCGCCACCGACTTTTATAAAATTTGATATTTAGACTCTTAAAAATATTTAATTGAACACATGTTTCATAGTTTTCTAGAATTCACCCCCTAAGGGTGCAAATACGGGGTTGAAAGTTTGTATAGGTTTTTTTTAAATCGTCATCAATTTTTATAAAATTTGAAATTCAGACTCTTAAACGTATATAATTAAACACATGTTTTATGGTTTTCTAGAATTCACCCCCTAAGGGTGCAAATAAGGGGTTGAAAGTTTGTATGGGAAAATTCTTAAATCGCCACCGACTTTTATAAAATTTGATATTTAGACTCTTAAAAATATTTAATTGAACATATATTTCATAGTTTTCTAGAATTCACCCCCTAAGGGTGCAAATACGGGGTTGAAAGTTTGTATGGAAAAATCTTTAAATCGTCACCGATTTTTATAAAATTTGAAATTTAGATTTTCAAAAGTATTTCATTGAACACATGTTTCATGGGTTATTAGAATTCACCCCTAAATACGCAAGCGAAGCTGCGCGCGTCCGCTAGTTTATATATATAACGCTTAATATAATATTTAAAAATATTAATTTTTAAGTCAGCATCTTCTAACATAAAAAAATTAGCTTCACGCTGAATCCCGCACACAGCAGGACAGGCAAAGGGAACCCATTGCTAACCAGATCGAAGAAATGAAAGCATACATTTAAATAAATATTTCATTTCTTCGAGTGGGAATCGAACCCACAATCAGTCACGTGTGCCCTGTACCACGACTGGCCTCTTATATGTAATTTATAAAATATAGCATAGATATATAATTATGAAAAAATAACTATTAATTAACAATATTTTCCATTTCAGATCGTCTACTAGGTAAGTTCGTGCTAGGATCGTACATGTTCACCCGAGGCCGTGCCCTACAGCATTGGAACTCAGCTATATCCAGCCCCATGGAACAGGTCCAGCAATGGCATCCACTCACAAATTAAACGCACGAATACGGATTATAACGCACATACTATATTATGGATGTATGGTACATATTTTAAAATGAAAAAGTATTTGGATTTTTTTTTACTTTAGTCCATGGTATGTTACGTTGTTTATTATTCATTTTATATTTGTTTCTTTGAGGTTCGGGGGTTTGGTTAAAAGGTCCTAATTATTTTTTTTAAATTTCCTAATAAAATCTCTTTTTACCGAAAATAATATAAAAAATATAATTTCAAATTTCTATCACTAATAAAACTTATCAGTTTTTTAATAATTTAGATGTCTCAGTAAGTAAAAGTATACGTTACAACGTAGTTTCTATTTTCCATATAAAACCATTCTCACTAGAAAATCGATAGCAATCTATTTTAGAATGCCTCATAAAAGACTGTTGTATGCATTTTAATGGCTCATAAAATGCTGATTAAATCATTTACTGGAATAAATTGAAGATTTAAACGAATAATATGCGTTTAATATACCAATATTTAACAAATGTATTAAAATTATTGTAATATTTGAAAAATGAAAAGAGATGAGTCTTTTTTTTTCTTTTTTTTTTAGTAGGCAGAGGGAACCTTGTGTTAAGTCACTCTTCACTTAGTTCTTCTTTCGGCGACTTTTTGAAGCATTGCGTGTTGAATGATGGAACTTAACGCTGCGCTTCTGCCTTAGTACCAAAGCAAAGATGGAAATATTAAATCGAACCCACAAATGTGAGAATGTGATTACATAAAAATAATTATTATTTAAAATTATTTTCATGTTTTTATAATCATAATAGAATTTAAAGTTCGTCTAAATATCTGAGAAAAAAAAACAACATTTTATTTAGTCTTTTATTTAAAATAACGAAGTTTAAGGCATAAAATAATTAAAATAGAAAGCTTTTATTATCATATAGCACGTGCATCTCATTTAATTTCATATGACATCTTAAAGTTCTTCGTACAGCTACGAAATTACTGCACACAGTTTCATACATACAAATGGCTTGCTTGACTGTTAAAGGAATTGGAAACTAGGAATGAAATATTTTATTATTTAAAGAATTCTCTCGGTTTATTTCTTTATTTTGAATTTCTATATTTATTATAAACGTATATAGTTACATAAATATAGGAGAACCTAGTATTAAGACACTCAGTTCTCCACTTTTGAAAGTTTTTGTAAAGCAAAAAAAACATGGTTGATAATCATAAACTGACCTACTGCGCTATGTATTCTTAAAATATTATTATAAAATTTCTAGGGCAATTCCAAGTGATCCTTCAAGAGTATTATTTTTAAATTAACTTCAATATGACAGAATAAAATGGGATATAAATTAAATGATTTCCTTTGGGAAATTGATACTTACGTTTGGCTTAAAATGTTAATTGAAAAAAATATTCGAATATTTAAGGGAACATAATTAGGTGAAAATTAGCGATATCCAAATATTGAGATTTAGTAGAATGAGAAAATAATAATAGAAATATATAGAAACCTAAGTAACAGAGTGATTTATCACTAATTGACTGACTGCAAGCGGCATGGTTGTGGGTTCTATTCTGAATCTGATTAATATAGGACTAGGGAATGAGTTTCTTAGCTCTATTCTCTGCCTACCTGTTATTTAGAGATTTCTATGATTTCTTTAAAATATGTACATACATCCAGAACTCTGACATGGTTTGTATTCTATGAACACTACATAAATAGCCTATAATATTTTACTATTACGCCATACTGTTTAACCAATTTGAAAAAATAATAATAATTGTATTATAGAAAATTTATATTATAAATTATTGCATTTATTAATCAAATAAACTATAATTATATCGAAATTCCAGTATTTTTGTATATTAGACGTATGCATATTGTCTTTTATAGTTGGTAAGAATAATTTAATGCTTTACCTTTGTCAAGATTTTCTTAAAATATTTATTATTCATGTTGTTTAAATTATTAATTGTTTAATTTTGTTAACCTATTGTGATATAACACCAATATCAAAGAAAATAATTAAATATTTAATGCTATTTATAAATATATAATATATAACATAATAAATTACAAGTAATAAATAGGTAAAAAATATATCTAAAAATATAATTATATTAATAATATACTCAATATTGTAATGAATTATTAATAATTATATAATATATGTTGTAGTTTTTCTTTCGATATTGTGCAAACGAAGAAATAAAATGTGTAACGCCAAATTGGCGATAACAGTGTTGTTTTATTTAAGCTTGACCCTAAAATTATAAGAAAAAAATACATACATACCTGTAACTTTTGATTTTTTACTTCAAAGCAAGAAAGACGTAAAGACGTATAACTTTTACTTTACAACAAAACAAACTTGAAGATTTGATTTATTAATAAGAATGTTTTATTTTTTTTAAATAACATTAGGATTTTAAAAACTCAATTTCATTTTATTTTATTTTCACAATAACAATTTTGCATTTAAGAATCATTGTTTAAATTTTTTTTTTGAATTGGGGTAGATTTTTTTTATTTACACCCTTCTTTTACAGGTTTTTCTTATTTTTTATTTTGGCGGAACTCACAATCAACAAGCATCAATATGTATGTAGTGCGTCAAATTTCCTTTGCACTACGAATTGTAAAGTTCGTAGTGCATAATAAAGTTAGTAATATTTAAGCGACTTTTCGTCGTTCGTCAGTCATACTTGACTAACATCTAATTTAAATAGTTGAAGGCGTGACCGTAACACGACGGTCATGGGTTCGATACCCACTCGAGGTAGTGAAATATTTATTTAGATTTATACTTCCATTTCTTCGCTTTGGTGTCGAGGCAGAGCACGGCGTTGAGTTCTGCTACTTAACACTCAATACCTCCAGATTTTGGCAGAAAGTGGGGAACGAAGTGTCTTAACACTAAGTTCCCTCTGCCTACCCTGCTGTGTGCGGGATACAGCATGAAACTGATTTAATTTATATTTTTTAATCAAATGAGATGAGTTTCGAATGGTTTGAAAATTTTTCTTTGAGTTTGGACATCAAGGGAAGAACGGAGTGTCCTAAAACTTGGTTCCCTCTGCCTACTCTCTGTCTGACACAACGGCTTCTGTGACACAAAACCTGAAGCTGAAAAAAAATAGAATATAACTTCCCTATCATAACCCAGCTTATAGTTACCGTTCTCGAAACTTAACCCTTAATGCTTCAGTAGAACCAGAACAAGCATATTAATAACTGTTTAAACATCAATTTCGAATATGGCCTTAACCTCGCAATCTTCATCTAATCCTGTAATTTAGATACTTAGATAGTATGACATAGACGAATACCCATCGATAACGGATGCCATTCTAACCTACGTTTCTATCTCATTTTCGACAGGTAATGAACCCATGACCTTTACCGTTCTAGGTATATTATAGACTAGCGGACGCGCGCAGCTTCGCCTGCTTATTTGCACCCTTAGGGGTGAATGCTAATAAACCATGAAACACGTGTTCAATGAAATATTTTTAAGAGTCTCAATTTAAAATTTTATAAAAATCAGTGGCGATTTAAAGATTTTCCATACTAACTTTCAACCCCTTATTTGTACCCCTAGGGGATGAATTAAAATAAACCACGAAACATATGTTCAATTAAATATTTTTAAGAGTCTAAATTTCAAATTTTATAAAAATCGATTCGATTCGATTGATTTAAAGACTAGCAGTCCACTCGTATGTAAGGATAAGTGTTATATAGATAATTAACTATAACTTAAACCTTTTTATTTTATTTATTTTTATTATTATTGTTAAAATATACCTGTCTAGGCTAGCGATAAATGTTTTTGCCGCGTGAATATCGATCCCGCGGCAATTTCGGTATCAAAAGTAACCTCTATTCTACTTTATAACCTTCTCTATCGTCCAGTGAAAGCCCCATCCAAATCGGCTTAGCTATTCTGGACAAACAGAACGACAGACGGCCAAAGAACTAAAAATCAGTTAAGTTTGTGTTTTTATTTCGTATAAATTACCATAAGCATTTGCAAAGATAATAATTTTGAATTACAAACAGACACAATTAATTTCAATTTTATTTATATATGTATAGATAGAATTATATTCATATGTACATATAGATGATTGTCAAATTCTATCAAATTTTGGGAATTGTGCTATATAAGGTACTAATAATTGTTAAATTCAATTAAGCCCTATACAAACTAGCCTAAGCAAGTAATCACCTATATAGTGTGAGGTCTATTGTTTAACGTGTCGGTATGTATATAATATCTACATTGTTCTAAGAATGTTTAACATAAGCGTTTGTACTATAACTACGATTTGAATATAATATTAAAAGGGAATATTATTATAAAGACTATGTAATGGGTTCGATTTCCACTCGCGGGCCGCGATAAACTGCGTTACTGAATCGTCCTTCAATAGATAATGCTAAATGCTGTAACAGTGTTCTATCTGCCTATACAGCGTGAAAAAGCGTGTTATACAGCGTGAAAAACCTTATTTCTAGTCAAGTCTTGGCGCAATGCAACAAACGTGTGACTGTTATTAGATGCGGATTCGTTTCCCAACCGAGAAAATGATACATTTACTATTTTCATGCCTTCGCTCTGGTGTTGATACAAAAACGCGGCGTTGAATTCCGTCACTCAGCACACAATGCCTCCAGAATTACGGTGGAATTACTGGCGGAAAGTGGGAACCGTCTTAGCACTAGGCTCTGCCTACCCTCTTACATACATTATACAGCGTGAAGCTGAAAAAATAAACTTACTTAAATATAATAGAAAAATCTGCTATATCCACATTTTAATGCTTGCAAACATTTATTTTTAATAGTCAGACGAATAAACTCTACTCAAATACCACTAAGCTCAGACGTTAGACCATGTTTAATTAAAATTAAAAAAAAGAGAGGTGCTCCAGACAATTAATTTATTAAAGTAATTAATAGTACCATTTATCTTTATTATGATATTTTTAACTTCATAACGTTGCTAGGTGCTTATTAAAATTTATAGGATGGCGTAGCTGCACCGGTATGGAGTCTGGAAGTTGGTAGTTGATTTTCACCTGGAACAGAATGCCTTTAGAGATTAAAATACATGTATGTTATTTTTAAGTTCTAAATAAATAAATATTTAAGTTTTAATTTACGAGTAAGACGCCAGTTGTGGCGCAGAGGTAACTATAAAAGCGATAGGTTGTGGATTCAATTCAATTTTTCACTTTGGTATCCAGGTAAAGCAAAGCTCGGTGTTAAGTTCCGCCACTTAAAACATTGCCTCGAAAAATTCAGCTTAGAGTGGGGAACGGAGTGTCTTAACACTAGATTACCTGTGCCTACTCTGTTGTATGCGGGATGCAGTGTGAAGTAACTCTTTGATTTTAAATTTGATTTGAAGTTTACTAAACTATTTTTTTTTATGAATATTTCTGATAGAACATAGACACTGTCAAAATAAAACGACAATTTCAAAAATGCCACAATATATTCAATTTTCTAATATTGAGCATTTTTTTTTTCATTTTACAGAAAAATATTTGTGAACGAGCACTTTGCTTATTTAACCAAATATACTAAAAACGGTTAAATTAAACTTAATAAAAAACGTTTTATCAATAAAGTTTAATTATTTCAATTTTGTGGGCGGATCTAAAGCCAATACGCGAGACAGTGACTAATTGCTATTCAATCATTGTAGTAGACTGCGTAAATTAATTTATAATTGCTATATAACTCATTTTGTGAACTGACAGGTCTACAGGTGTTCAAAGACTTATATGATATGATAGGGCGGAGAATAAGGACATAACGCCACTGTAGTGCAGTGGAACATTGCCTAACAATACATATGTTAGTTGTGGGTTCGATCGGTGGGAATGATTATTTTTAAGTAATAATTTTCACAATCTGGTCGCAAAGGATAGTTCTGTCTCAAAAACAGAGAGAAAATATAGTGTATTAACTCCAGGAGCTCTCTACCAACCTGCTGTATGCGATAGTCGCTTATAGGGCTTATAGCAAAGATTATAAAGAGAAATTAAGCACTTTTTAACTTCCTTCCACCTCTGAACAACATTTTAAAAATCATTGAATTATTATTATTAATATTGAATTCAAAATTTCGTATGTCGGACTTTAAATAATATAGCCAAGATGCTATAATTCAATTTAGACGTGAAAGATCTTTTCAACTTCACTTGTTTTCTCCACTTATTCCCTTAGTGGAAATCAAACCCACGAACACCTCGTTTCAGTTACATACTGTCCTATTACGCTACAATTTACTCGCTAAACGGATATCAAATAAACTTTATATTATTTATAAGATGAAACAACTATTACATTCAGAAAATCCCTAACAAATAAAAACCATTTCTATTTGTTGGTATACATTTCTTATAAAAACACACAAAGTAAATAAATATCAACTTGTTTACAAAAGTAATGTATTTGATGTTGCGGAAAGAATCCAAATACCTCTCGAGATTCTATTGAAACCTGTTATTGAACGATTTTCTGAAATGTCCTCTTAATTATATCGAATACTTTTGTAACATAATAATATCTATTATTTATTATACCATTTTTTTTTAAATAAAAGGGTGTAGTGGCTCTGGGGCAGAAGGGTGTGAATGTAACGTGACGGTTGTGGGTTCTATCCTCAGTCAGGAAATGAATTATTATTTATTTATTTTTCTTTCTGCCGAATTCTGTTGGCAGAAAGAAAGGAATTGGTGTTGAAATAGTAATAATCAAATTCCAATTGTATAAAATAATTCATGAAATATTAAAAATAAAAAAATGGCTCAAATATGTGCAAAAATTTTATTATTTCCTCTAATTCTTGAATAGTTGTACAAACTCCAATTGAAAAAAAAGTACAAAAAATTTTAAAACTTATAGAAATATATTAAGAAAAATTTTAAGATATATTTTTAAAAACAATTATTTATTAAAAAGAAATTCTAAAAGGAACGGCCGTTTCTATTTAAGAAGTGGTCTAGGACGGAAACGTCGAACTACTCGGCGATGCCTTACACGCACTCGGCGACGACGCTTCACAGGCTTTGCGGGCGGGCGGTTTATTTGAACGATGTTTTGATTGTTTTCTCCGTTTCCAATATAATATATATTGGTTGTTCCTTTAGATGCACAACCATGATTGGTGCCCATACGGTTGCCGTGCTGTGAATAAAAAATACTCAAATCATATATATGTACATAGGTATATACCCACTAATGGTGTTAAGATGAAGATGAGAAACCTACATGGCTTCCATTCAAATTTAAAGAAATTTAAAATAATTTACACAAAGCTTAATCACTTTTACACTTATTCTTATTAACATAACATTTAACCTGCATTGTAAAGTAGACTAACTGAAAGGACCTAGTGTCCAAACACTCCGTTCTCCGCTATTTTCTTGAGACATGGAGATGGAATGGCGACATTATACGTATTGGTGGAACTCAACTATTTCTCAAAGCGAATACATGAAAATAATTTAATATAATCATTCCCCTGAGGTCCTTGGTATCGGAGTACCGGTATGGTATTACTTTACTATTCTTGATAATCAAGTAATTAAAGGCAAGTCGTGGACACAGAGTGTGACTGTAAAACCGACTGGTAGTGGGTTCGATTCCCACGTGATGAAGTGAAATATTTATTTAAATTTATATTTTCATTTCTTCGCTTTGGTGTCGAGGCAAAGCGCGGCGTTGAGTTCTGCGCCTCAACACGCAAAGAATTCGGCAGAAAGTGGGGAACGAAGTGTCTTAACACTAGGTTAAGGTAAGGTGAAGCTGCTTAACTTTTTTTTAAAGTAATTAAAAATATATTTTCTTAGCTTTACTCTGTATTCCACATATAGCAAGATAGACAAGGATAACCTGGTACTCATGCTTGCTTTCCTCCCAAATTCGGCAAATTGTGTATGGGGTGAAATTTTAATTTAAATTAGATACTTACACCATTGCAATTTAGATTCGATTTAGGATCGGGGACATCAATATGCCGTTTTGGTCTAAAAATATTCTGAAACATAAGGTAGTTAGTTTATTTATCAAATTATATAATATTTGAAAATTGTTACTAAATTTTTTTATCTTTTCTTAAATAATCTTTATAATTTATAGAATTATAATTTAAGAAAGTAATTTTTCTCAGACATAGATTTTTATGCTGGCCAGGTATATTTATGCGATAGTTCGCTCTATGATTGTAAATACTGGTATACTGGTAATACTGGTTTCTCCAATCTCAATCAATAGCTACTCTGTTTGAATGAAAATTAAAAGCAGAGTGATCTTTCACTAGATTCTCTATCCATAAATCTCTATGTAAATCCTAAATTATAATATGTATATTAATTTGTAGCTAAACCTTAAGACGTACGTACCTCTTTGCTGTCACAGCCAGCACAAGGGACATCTCCGTTACTGAAAAAAAGGTCAAGGTCTGTGTCATTACAATATTATTATTTCAGACTGAGCGAAAAAAATAATATATTAAAATTTTCATCGAGTGGGAATCGAACCCACAAACTTAAAAAAAATATTTTTGTAAGCATTCTTTTGAAATTTTTTTTCAAACTTTAAGGTTTCCTGAAGCGTAAAATGAAAATAACATTGTAATTAATTATGTGGAAATAAATAAAAAAGTTTTTAAATCTGACAGAGACTATGAAGAGAAAAATATTGACAGTATAATAGACAGAAAATTAATTATGAGTATTTAACATCTATTATTTTAATTTACATTTGCAACCATATATGTTAATCTTAACATTTCTATAGTACTTGAAAATAAATAAAATTGTTAATCGTGTATTGTAATTTAAAACTGATTAAAAAATACCTTGACGGTCTTGATTCCACCAGCACAGCGAGGAAAAAAATTGAAAAAAATATAAGAGCTTTCGACATCATTGGTAGATCTGTAAAAACATAATATAAACGTAAAAATGTTGCCAACAACAAAATTTACCGTTTAAGATCGAGAGGAAAAAAATTATACTAGCGTTATCGCGACAGCTCGTATGTTCGATTCCCACTCGAGGAAATGAATTTTTTAATATTTTCATTTCTTCGCTTTGTTGTCGAGGTAAAGCGCAGTGTTGAGTTCCGCAACTTACACACACGCAATATCTCCAGAATTAGGCCGAAAAGGAAGAAAAGAGTGTCTCAACACTAGGTCAGCCTACCCAGCATTGCGGGATACAACGTGAAGCTAAAAAAATATGAAACGAAATAGTTCACATTATTATTATTTTATCAGCTTCAGGCTGTATCACACACACAGCAGGGTAGGCAGAGAGAACCTAGTGTTAAGACACTCCGTGCACATTATTAGTTTACACTATAATAATAATTACCTTTCGATCTCCTACAATTAATATCATGACTAAAGTCCAGACGTTTTAAAACAACACTGTTCGTGCGCTTGAAATATCTTAATAAATTTATTGTGAAAAAGACAAGCCTTTATAGTAAATAAATCGTCTTTAGAATTAACTTTATATACCTAACCTGAGTATCTATGGATCGAGGGCTGTTAAAATATTTAGGTTGTTATTGTTGGTTTTTAATGAATTTTACGTTTGGATGTTATAATTAGGGGAATTGTGCTCAAGATGGCATACTATGATAAGATGACACACTACCAATATTGATGAAACTATTAGCGCTAAGTGCGATCTTGTGACGTTTTAGAGAGTGTCTGTAGGTGCAGCTAGTGCTTAAATTCAGTATGGCTGAAAGTGAATGCAGATGGCCAAGTAATTCATGTTTTCGTTATTTTCAATTGCAACAAATTTTTCTTTCGCTTTTGCTTGATGATGAAAAGACATGTAAGATAAAGATTTTCTCTTTGAACTAATTATAAATGTAAAATAGGATTATTATATGACACAACTAACGCTAAAAGCGCATCCTAACCTATAAAGTTTTGTCACAACGGTTAAAATTAAATTCATATATCTATTGGGTAAGATGACATACAAAACGTAAGTATAAGATGGCATACTATCTTAGCCTTATAAATAGAATCGATGTATTTTTTTTGCTTTACCTACAAAATGCCTGGCAATTACAAACGAATATATATTGGTCACAAGAAGACATGGATAAGGCTGCTAGAGCAAGGGCATTCATTAGCCGCAAGTGACGAAGCTTATTTCCCTTTTGGAAAAGGAAGTGACTGATAACGGAATCCAACCTCATAAAATTTGCAACATATATGAATCTGGCCTTAATACTGTTTAAAAGCCCCCCAGCAAAGAAGAAACTATTTATTTGTGAACTATGCTCGACAAATAATGATGGCATTTTTATGCCACATACTAAGTATGTCATTTTACCCTGTAGATATTTCGTCTTACACTGGTCGACCTAAGTGCGATTTTTGTTTATTTTTATGATGTTTGAAAGATGATTGTTCTGAAACTAAAATAATTTCGTTGATTATGAAATATATAATAGTATACGCAATATGCTGTTTTCAGATCACTTTATTTATTTGAAATATTTGTCTTCAAACAAAAAGTATGTCATCTTAAGCACAATTCCCCTATATATTTTAATAAATTAAATTCTCTATTTGATTTATTACGAAACTATTATTTATTATAGTGCGGTTAAAGAATATATATATACAAAAATGAAATATATATAATAATGAAATGAAATAATATAATGAAAAAAATTTCGGCATTTGAAAATCCACCTTATAATCCAGAGTCCATCGATGTCCAAAACTTCTTAAGAATCTTTAATATCCTAAACTAGCGGACGCGCGCAGCTTCGCTTGCGTTTTTAGGAGTGAATTCTAATAACCCATGAAACATGTGTTCGATTAAATATTTTTAAGAGTCTAAATTTCAAATTTTATAAAAATCGGTGGCGATTTAAGAATTTTTCCATACAAACTTTCAACCCCTTATTTGCACCCTTAGAGGGAGAATTCTAGAAAACGATGAAACACGTGTTCAATTAAATACTTTTAAAAATCTAAATTTCAAATTTTATAACAATCGGTGCCGATTTTAATTTTTTTCCATACAAACTTTCAACCCCTATTTTACCCCTTTAGGGTTAAAATTTTTCAAAATCCCTTCTTAGTGGATGTCCAGATTACGAAAGTAAACATCTGTCCAAATTCCACGTTTCTACGCACAGCAGTTACGGCTGTGTGCGCGTCTTACCTCAGTCAGTGAGGACAAGTCCTTTTATATATATAGATAATGGCATTACTGAACTTCATACGCTACCGTACCTTTCGCTTCGTCCACTGCTATCAATGTATTTCCCATAGTACTGTGTACCCAGGACTTCCTTCTGCCTCTCTTACAATTTATTCTTGCTCCACAAATCTATTTGCCATTTTTTCATTACTTACTCTCTCTCTAGCCAAACCACCTGAGCAAGTCTTTCTCTATTCTCATTGCGACATCTTTACCATTCTGTGTGTCATTGGTACTGTCGTCTGATTAACTAATTCCACATACACTACTAAGATATTGCATCTTCACAACATTAATCTGTCTTTTACTCTTCTTCTTTTGATCGTCTTCTGTTTCCATGTTTCGCTGCGGTGTAACATGCAGCTATACTGACGTTTCACCCTCTCATCGATGCAATTGATTTTATTACCAGCAACATAATTGCCGGTATTAAAATCCTTTCTAGATTAATTTCGTAAGTTCCGTATTTACTAAATATACCATTTATGCAATTGTTCTTAGTTCCATTTACACTAATACCGCCTTTCTTCTTTTCTTTCAAAAACCAGAGCTTTTGTTTTACTCGAATTTAGGTGGTGTTAATTATTCGCATTATAAAAAAAATATTTGCGAACTTTCTTCAAATGACATCCTTATTTTACTTTACTTGTGATCAACGTAAAAACCTAATGAGATAACGAGGTATAAATAATTATAAATATCAAGATGGGTACTGAGAACCTGGTGTCAAGAAATTCCGTTACTCCTTTTCGGAGAAAACTGATGCCTTTAACATTTGTCCTACTTAGAGACGAAGCGACAAATAAATGCCTATATGCGCTAAAAGATAATAATTAAAATTTTATTAAAAATAATTTAATTAATATTTTATTTATATTTTTAGTTTACATTTTGTCTTATCATGTGGCGGCCATTTTGAATTGACAACAATATTGATTAAACAGTCATTGAAAGTGTGAGGAAGTGAAGTGAAAGTGAAGTCGTAATCCAAATTTCACTTCAATGGAAAAATTGCCAGCTCAGCCTGCAAGATTATTAATAGATAGTGTATACCTACACCATATTTCATATACCCCATGAGGGTGGCACTCCAATAGCTTGAAGGGAAAAAATTATTGTATAGAAACTAGAGCTATCTATCGCTTGAGGCGAGTTAATAATGATTAAAAGCTGATATAATTGTAACACTAGATGTCGTTACAAAACATAGGTATACAAATCAGGTTTTCTTATATTTTATATCAAATTAAATGAAGAATAAAACAATTAACATAAAAATAATTCAAATTCGAATAAAATATTAAAAAAAAAAAAATTATTGTAAGCTATTTAAAAGTTTTTGCAATTGCAACACTGAACAACGTTGAACTTTGCTGTTGTTGTTAAAAGATATAAAACTTCTCGTTCTTGTGTGCTCTGGTTTTGTGTGCTCAGGTAGTATGTGCTCTTTTATCAGTTAATTTTTTTTTCTGATCCTAGTGTGGTATTCGGACTTTGATAGTGCTGCTTCTCTCATTACTTGGCTATTCTACATGGACACTGGTTGACCCCGGATACGTTTTAGGGACTGCTACGATATACTATAAGAAGAAAGTTTAAGAACTAAAATCCGGCTAGTAAAACACGCCCTAAAATGTAAGAAAGAGGAAAACAGTCTCCGCTGAAATTTTATGTACTAGCGGCTTCCCGCGGCTTCGCCAGCTTGAACTACATAATTATTCATTTAAGAAATAGCTTAACTATTAATTAATGGATTTGGATAAGTATTCACAATATCCTTTGTAAAATAACTGTAATGATTGCATAATAACTCCTGTACAGTTTTTAAATTTCATATTGTAGTAAGATTGTTGTAACATTAGCTTGACACGGACTTTAAAATTATAAAATCTTATTATAATTCTGTCAGTTAATTAAACGTCGTAGTCTCGTGGACACTTTTCTCAAAATCTTAAATTTGAAAATCAGGTGATAATAAGCCGAATTTTATATTTCGCGGTGTCTATGGGAAAACCACGTCAGTCGCAAAGGGTTAAAAAAGTTTTAAAAAATATAGATAGATAAATAGATTAACGCACTGTTATAAGGTTGGATTTTATTGAAATGATTTTATGTCATAAGTCTTTGTATAACAATATTTAGAATTTCTTTTTATACTGCCTCTTGCCAAATTTTTGAGCCGTATTTGTATGCAAACTGTTATCTAGTGTATAGTTAATGGAATAGTTTAGACGTAGGATTATTATTTTAATTTCAAGTTTTTTAACCATATCATTCTACTTTAAAAATAAACCTAAAAAATATTTTAACTTAACATTTTCATCTTTCTTTTAAAGCCACGTTTTTAGCCACTATTAATAACTGACCAATAATTACATTTATATTACATAACTTCATTATAATTTTATCGTCACATATAGGTGGTATATTATAAAAATATAAAATAAAATTTTAAAATATTAATTAAATATATATATTATTTTTAAATATTATTCTATAGTATTTATTACTTAGAAAAGAATTATTAATTGAAACACAATTCATCAGTCTTCCAACATTTTCTTAATACTTAATACTAAGAATTCAAAATTATTAATAATCGTATTCGTCGCGACGACGATTTATATAAACTTTGTTTTTATTGTCTCGTCCATTTCCAATGTATATATTCTTGACTGGTCTTTTATTACGTGAGGTACGTTCGATGCCCACCCAGTTTTCGTGCTGCGAAAAAAAATTGTCATAATATTATATATGCATTTGTATACGGTTAAAGTTAATGGGAAACGGAGTGTTTTAACACTACGCGGTGTGCGGGATGCAATTGAAAGAATCAAGAATCAAAACACTCTATTCTCCATTACTGTCTTGAGATATTGAGATAGAATGGAGATGGATGGAGAAATGTTTATATGAAGCTATTTTACTAGCTTCATATAAACATTTCTCTGAATCCACTAGTAGAGAAATGCTTAACTTTTTCTCTACTTAGGACCTAATTAATATATATGAATATAGATATAAAAAAAGATTAACTATTAATATAAAAGAATTATATTTAAATTAGATAATTACCAGAATATTGCCAACCATACCCGATATAGAATCGAGGATACCTACAGCATTCCCTACAGTCCGTTTTGTTCTAGAAACAATCTGAAAGAAAAGGTAGTTTATTTATCAAATAAGCTACAATAAAAAAAAACATGGTAATAGTTTTAGGTTTTAAAATTTTGTTAATATAAACATTATTCTTTGTTATTAATGTTGAACTATGGACGTAGAGTATAAACTAGCCACTTTCCTGGGCTCTCCACCACTGATCCGCTAGGTACCTTTTGTGTTAATGACGAAACGAGTTAAGACGGGAATAGTTATATCGCTGGGGCGTTTAAGACCCTGCGTCCATATTTTCCATATATTATACTTTTATAATATGAGATATTTTTATATTTTATTTATTACTTTGTCTTAGGTGTGCTAAAATAGTTGTAATAATTTTCGATTTACAATGTTTTTTTAAAATGTAATACCATTTTATCTTTTACGATTGATTGAGTGTACGATTGAGTTTCTGACTTTTATGGAATAAAAGTATTGTTCTTAGAATTTTTTACGAGCTCCACTAAGTTAGACACTAGGAACGATATTTTTATAGTATTATTTTTACACAAGTCCTGTCATTCCATAAACAACGTAAATAAATATTTCACTTCCTCGAGTGGGAATCGAACCCACAACCGTCGCGTTATAGTCACACCCTTAGCTACTGCACCACGACGGCCTCTATGTTTATTACAAATATCACATATAATACTTAATATGTATATACAATTATAGATAAACATTATATACCAAGGCGTACCTCTTTAGTATCACAATCGACGCAAGCGACGTCTACGTTGCTGAAAGAAAGGTCGTCTGTGTTATTATTTTGTGAAAAAAAATAAATAAAATTATTAAATCAAACAATAATTTTGATAAGCATATTAAAAACAAGTTGTTTCGAACTACGCAACCAAATATTAAATAAATTGAATTAGCAATATACATAATATTTCCTGTAATAATAATATTATTTTTTTATTTTCTTCTCACAAAGTTTGGTCTTAATGAATAAACATTTAGCAAAAGAACCACTTGCAAAATAGAATAAGAAATCACAATAAGAGTGGTTTGTTTCAAAAAGAAAAATATTGACAGTATAGACCTCATAGTAAAATAATTAGATAATTATCTATAATTTTAATTTAAATTCGCAACTATATACTTTAGTCTTAACATTTCTACAGTACTTAAAAAAAAGTAATAAAAAAATACCTTGACGGTCTTGATTCCACCATAAGCGCGAAGAGAAAAATTGAGAAAAATATGAGAGCTTTCGACATCTTTGTAGATCTGTAAAAATATTTTTTTATACAGATATATTAATCCACAGTGGTAAAAATTAATCCAAAAAAATTATTTACAATTTAAAAACGAAAGAATATTTAAAAAAATATAGTCGTCGCAGGCACACTACTATGTGACTGTAAATGGACAGGTTGTGTGGCAAAGCGCGGCGTTGAGTTACGCCACTCTACACTCCATGCCTCCCGAATTCAGGGCAACGGAGTGTCTTAACACTAGGTCACTTAACATTATTAGTTTACAATATAATAATTATTACCTTTCGATCTCCTCTAATTAATATTATAACAAACGTTTAAACGTTTTAAAACTACACTGTTTGTGCACTAAAAATATCTAAATGAGTTTATTGTGATAAAGACGAGACTTTATAATAAATCGTCTTTAGAAATAACATTATTTACCTAACCTGGCTATCTATGGGTCGAGTGCTGTTAAAATGTTCTCAAATGGGTTTTTTTAATAATCTTTTAAGTTTAGGTGAAATAATTATATATATTAATAAATTTAGATATTACTTTATTACGAAACGTATACTGCGCGATTATAGTGCGTTGAAAGAATATATTTACCCATAAAAATGTTTATAGTTTCATCCAGTTTATAATCCAGGGGCTAATGATATCCAAAATATCCTAAAAATGTTTAAACTCTACTTCTCTACTCTTTAAACTAAAAAAAATATTGATGTTATTATTTTTTTATTAGCGGCAGCAATTGGGCTTTCAACAATACTTAAAAAATTAGCTTCACGCTGTATTCCGCATACAGCAGGGTAGGCAGAGAGAACCTATTGTTAAGACACTCCGTTCGTATATTCCTTCTTTACTAAATATACTTCCCAGACAAGCCACTATATTTGTTATATTTTTTTTCAATATTTAATATATTTCTTTTAGAATGTGAATGTAATTAAACAATAAAATATAAACATTCTCCAACTGGCATCCTTATTGTACTAAAATATTTGTACGTTTATTTTATAACGTCATTATTAATAATAATATAATCAACGTAAAAACCAAATGAGATAACGAGGTTATAGTACTAGCACGAATATAGAAATAAATCGATAAAAGTCTGTTTTCATAATGTCACGCATATGCGTAAGTATATGACACGCTAAGCTACGCTTGTCGCTTATTCCGATTCTTCTGGTATATCAGGGTGGGCACAGAGAACCTGATGTCAAGAAACTCCGTCCTTACTGGAGAAGACTGGTGAATTTCAGATTTCTCCTTTATCCTTTATCCTACTGAGAGACGAAGTGATGATGTATGTGCTGACGTTAGCTTGCTCTAACCACCAAAGTCAGCACATACATTATTTATTTTAAGAATAAGCGAAGAATTAAAAATATGATTTACAAGATATTTTATTACTTGCCTGTAAGCCTCTACTTTGAAAACAATTACTTCAAAAGTATATATTAATAAAAGCCTGTTTATAAATAATATTTTGTTTGGAAGATAAGTTGTACTAAAATATAAATAATTTTAGGAAATTGTAAAAGATAAGTAATATATCGCGCAAAAAAAAATATTTTGTCTTAATTCTGTGTTTTTATATGAGCTATTTTTAAATAAATAAATAAAAATAATTTAATTAATATGTTTAGTTTTCTCTTAATCTTACTTTTTAGAAAACATAAATATATTCTAGTACTAAGCTACCGTAGAATATAAGTTTTATTACAGTGCTAAACAAACGTTTGTATTTGCTTGCTTGTATACACGAGCTCACCTGGGTCTGACATAGGTTACTGAAGCTCTGGCGTGGTCTTTGAAACAATAAACACGACGGCACCTGCACCTGCTTAGTTAAGAAATTAGATTATACTATAGCTTTCATCTTATTATAATTAAATTATAAGTATGAACGTAGAAATATTATTTATATATAACATTTAATGTGTGGAAAGTATATATTAGGACTTTACGATTAAAATGCTGTAATAACTATCAACATAGAACTTGCAATAAATATTTAATATTAATAAGACGACATTGTCAGCAAGATGGGGAAGAAAGGTCTTCGAATGGCAACCCCGTCTCGGCAAAAGGAGCACATGCCGCCCTCCAACCAGGTGGACCGACGACCTTAATAAGACAGCAGGAATCCGCTGGGTTCAAAGGGCGCAGGACCGGACAGAGTGGCGAGAATTAGGGGAGGCCTATGTTCAGCAGTGGATGTTGAAAGGCTGATGGATAGATGGATGGATTAATAAATTTTCTTAATTCAAATAATAATAAGTTTATACATTAGCTGGTGCCATAAAGAAAATTATCTCTAAATACTCCCATGGACATCGTAGTATAGTTTAGTATAGATTGCAATTAACTAACTACGACAGTCATGAGTTCAAATGCTGTTTAGCGAATGCATTATAATATTACGGTATCATTTTCCTGATCTGACTACTTTTTTTTTCTAATTACCACTTTCTAAAACGGCCTAATGTTAGACAAGAAAAGAATTCACAATTACGTTTTCATAAGTGTTTTATAAAAATAAGATAAAAGTATAAAAAGAATAAAAGGATTTCTTACATTAATAAAACATATAACTCCAAGTATGTCAAATATTTGTTAACATTATTTCATTCTGTACCTTCTTTTACAAGATTACTTTACTTGTAAGTTTCGATATATTTCTTTTTCCGTGTTCTATAACAATATTATATTATCCTTTCATAGGCCGATCGTCAAAGCTTTTAAGTTGACGCGAAAGTTGTCACAAAAGGTCAGCTTCTGCTCTGAATCGTTATTTTTGACGTTAAGGTGTTTTATTTAATACTACAACTGACTTCGGTTTTCCTTGCATTTTTAATTTTTCGAAGTAATGTCTTAATATTATGAAAAATTGTTGGTTAATGAATTCTGGATAATATGAATATTTTTTTAGCTTCACGCTGAATCCACAGCAGGGAACCCATGTTAACGTAGTGTTAAGACACTGCGTTCCCCATTCTCTACCGAATTGTAGAAGCATTGCGTGGTAGAACTCAACACTCATCGCCTCGTCTCGTCGCCAACGCCACCCTTTTCCAGACGAAATGAAAATAGTAAATTTCATTTCCACGACTGGAATCGCCCACAATCTGTTTACATTGACACAATTATGCTGTAAAATTATGTAAACCTTAGTCTCAATTATATGAATTATACATTATAAATAAACATTCTATCAAAATGAGAATGAATTGGTATAAAAATAAGTTTTAACTGATGAACTATTATTACAAAATTTAGTTTAAAATTCATTGATTACCTGTCAGCTTAATTAATTACTCGAACTGTCAATTTACATAATATATCATTTTGTCATACTATTTTTTTTTTACAATAATGTTTTCGTCATTCTGATCCTTGTCAATGTCAACGGGATATTGACGTAAGATGAGGAGAATGTTATAGCACATGGCGGATACAAAAAAAAATCTGCAATCATTTCTATCAGTTAAAAAAATACTGAAGAATCCAAAGTTCCAAAAAAATATTTAGTATAAAAGTTTGTAAAATTCAGTGAATCTGTTGCTAAATCTTCTTTATTGTAAGAAGATTTTGTTAAGAAGATAACATGTACAAAATTGCAAATTACATTTTATTTTAATGTTAGTAGGTACACTTTTTTAACATTTTTAAAATGTAATTCCACACATAAGAAAGAAAAAGTTGCACTTTTCACGCTGCGTGCTTAAATATACGGGAAAGTTATATTAATACAAAATTTGTTAACCACAAAAGAGCATAAAAGATTCCTCTTTATATCACAATATCAAAATAAAATTCAAGTATTACTTAAAATAACTTTAAACTTCAAACAATAAATTCCTATTACCTATTTGTGCAATGCAGTGTTTCAGTAATAAAGTAGACACTAGTAAATTGGAACAAGAATACGTACAAACATACATATATACCGACTCGTATGTCTCGCAGCTAGCTGCATCCATTAAATATTTAAAAGACACAGAAGCATTCTTCGTATATGTCTTCCATTGAATCACGAAATTAAATTGCCTTTACAAAGGGACTATTTTATTCAGTACGTCAGTCAATGGAAGTCATTTGACTGTAAGCGATGGTTACGGGTTCATAATTTGGGGTATTGAATTATTTTTATTCTTTTGCTCTGGAAACGAGAAATGCGGCGCTAGGTTCCTTTACTTAGCGTTTCCACACTTTAAAAAAACAATAGAAGAGCTAAGTTAATATTTCTTACTTTAAACGTTAATTTCATAATATATTGTTTAATTACTCTAATTAAAATGCGTTATTTAAATAGGTAAGTCAATATAATCCATTATAAAGTTCTTCATAGAATGTCGCCGATATAAAACGAAGAACTGACTTCGTTTTAAGCACAATTCAATTATGGCAACTCGTTAGAGCCGTCTAATCTAATTTTAATTTGAAAGACCTAGTTGATTGCTTCCGTTCCAAATACCTGTTTTTTCCCGAGAAAACATTGTTTTTATTTTTCTATTCTTTTAAAAAAACCTGTTTTTCTAATGCAGATAGATTGAGCTGAATATTTTTATCGAATTTTATTTTTTGGGCAACCAAATTTCACGGCGACTTTTGCCTTAACATTAGGTTCCCTCTTATCCTGCTGAGTACGGGAGACAGCGTGAAGTTGATTTTTTTTCTTTATCCTTTTAGAAGAAAAATCGATGAGTAATATTTAATCATGGTTCTTATTTACGTCTTATAACGTCTGGTCTCCTGACCCGCCCACATTTCCAGCGGTTTTTCATTTTACATTGTATAAAAATAGGAATTTGCTGACATTTTGCTCTAACTCTTAAACGTTTATGTCTAAGGTTAAGAGTCTATAACGTGACTACACACGAGTATCTAATAACTTTAAAAAAAAACTAAGCATTATTCACCCTTAGGTCTGTGTAAAAATAAATTTATAATATGTATACATTAGAAATTCTCAGCAGTAAAAGATATAAACTTTAAAAAATATTATAATAATTTTGGCTTTGAGCTCAACCGGTTTCGATTCCTACTTAAAGAAAAGAAAGATTTAGTATTGTCATGTCCTCGCTCCGGTAACACAGCACTGAGTCTTGCCACTCAACACGCAGATATTTCTCCAGTATACAGATGAAAGTAGACAACGTAAGTGTCTTAATGGGAACGGAGTGTCTTCACAGTAAGTTCCATCTGCCTACTATGCCTACTATGTACGACATATAGTGTGAAGCTAAAAATAAGGAATATAAATATCTTAAAAGATAAATATGTTGAAAATAATTAATTAATTAATTAAATCTTTCGGATTGTACAGCGGATGCGAAATTAGGCTCAATAGACATTGTATTAAGATTTATTATTAAGTTGTAAGTAAATATTAATTTGTTATTAAAATAAAAGCGAAATACCTATTCATACAATTATAATAACGTCCAAAGTCTATGTAAGTTCGTACACGTGGAAATACCTTTCGATTCTTCTCGATGCCTTTGTTTACGTTTGATCTATCTAGAGGAAATATGCTTGTTATTATAAATTATTTTTTGTACTAGACCTTTTTAAGGTTCCGTTACAAGGTCACTTTGATGTCAGGCAAGAATTTACATCGATTACTTAGGTCAAGAAAGGAAATTAGATCTTAGGTCAGGTTAGGAAATTAGCAGCGTAATCAAAATCTATAGGCTACTTCCCTACAATTATGAAATTTGGCACAACGTGAGAATTTAAAAGACAAATAAAGAAACGTAATATACGTATTTCATAGAAAAAAATCATTACCATTTTCTATTTACAGTTTATTTCATACTAAACGATTACATATGATCGCAAACTTAAGTTTGTAATCTTATATAAGTTGCTACAATCCAAAAATTGGTTCGGAAGCCTCGGTCTACCAGTCCGACTCACACATAATCGAGTTTGTAAAATATTCTATACTAACTAAAGTACATCATTATTTATTTCAAGGAAGGACGACCCACGCCATTAACAAAAGCTCTTACTGGGTATTGGACAAGCTTGTATTCACTTAACAGTCGTCGTCAATCGTAAAAATACCTGTAAACCTACAATTTAAAACATACGACCTTTGTGAATAGTTGTATAGAAAAAGTATAAAATATTTTTTATAACTAAAAAAGTTATGACATATAACTTAAAAAGTTAGTTACTACTAAAAGTTAGAGTAGTAGAGTAGCCAAAGGGAACCCAGTGTTAAGACTCTTCGTTCCTATTAAGGAAACAAAGTATCGTCAACGTTTACCTCGTAACCAGATCGGAGAAATGAAAACGTTAAATATAACGAAATATTTGCCTTGAGTGGAAATCGAACCTTCGCACCACTCTCGTGCGCTTGTGCTACTGCCCCACGACGCCGAAACTTATATTTTTTATTACTTTAAATTATTAACACAAAAATAGATAATATCTATACCAACAAATTAATTCTTCCAACCTTCCAAGAAAAGTAGATCACGTTTATGTAAATAATTAAAATGTCAATTTCTACTTATAAGTTTATATATACCCTCATTTCATACGTCGTATTATAAAGACACTGAAAATATCACTTCTGGTCTATAATAATTTTTCATACTTACATCCTTACGAACGGAATCCCTACATAAATCGCAGCCCTTTTGCCCTCATTTTTGTGTTGATATGAATAAATTGAATATTCTATAAAGAGAAACAGTCAACGCGATTTACGTGGGTTCCATTTAGGCAAATAAGTATAATATATTCATAATTCGAGCAAAAATTATATTTTTTGCTTGAAAGCCTTAAGCTAATAATTGAATCACGGATGAACATAATATATATAAGTACTAATATCGATATCAACTATTGTTTTATGTAACAATCACGGGAAATTTTAAATTCGATTAAATAAAGTACAAATTTTTAAAAATTATATCAATTTTTTATTTACTACAACATATTTAACTTAAAATTGTGATAATTGTGAGTCGATCCCCATTAGGGAGAATGATTATATTTAAATTATTTCCACTTCTCTAGTCGTAGACCAATGCAGGCGTAGTGTTCTGCCACTGAATACGAAATTCCACGAAAATTTGGAGACGGACAACAAATCATTACAACATTTCAAGAAACAGAGTGTCTTAACATTAGATTTCTTTTGTTATATGCAAGAAAAAAAAAGTAAACCTTAAAATTACATTAAATAATTTCAGCAATGAATCAGTTTATTTTAAACTAATCTAATTATAGGCAATATTAAGCATCTTACATACATCAAAGTACATCAATTGCTCTTACATCTTCATTTTTTGTATTTACCTTTAAATATGCCTGAATTGATATTTTTTCACGTATTCACGTGTTTAATGTGAAACACACACGAGTGTTCACGTCACTAGCAGGTATATAGGAAAATGGGTTCCAACGTACCGTAAACACATAATTATTTTATTTTGGTACTTTTTTATTCATAGAATTTGCAATATCTAAAACCTTTTTTTAATGTAACAAATAAATAAAATAAGTAAAATAAAAAAAAACAGCTTCACGCTGTATCCCGCACACAGCAGGGTAGACAGAGGGAACTTAGTGTTAAGACACTCCGTTCCCCACTTTCCGCCGATCGCTGGGGGCATTGCGTAACAGTAAAGAGTTGCAGAACTCAACGCCGCGCTTTTCCTCGAGGCCAGAGCGAAGAAATGGAAATATAAATTTAAATAAATTTTATCTCCTCGAGTAGTGATCGAACCCACAACCAATGGGTTTACAGTCCTCCACCAAGACTGGCCCCTGACTTAACAAAATATTATGCAATATATTTTAGATTGTTATAAGAAATTATTTTTCACATATCAAAAAAATATATAGAACTAGTAGATGACATCACTGTCTATAGACACTTTAATGTGTAAACACATACTATTATATATAAGATACTACTGAGGATGTTGAAGACCATGCAAATTGAAGTAGCTGAAGCCAGAAGGCAAACCCTGACAACATACACCGAGATAATAATTCAAGAAGCATATATGTTAGTATATATACTCGTCTATACATATTATATTTTAGTAGTTAAACTTTGTATATGGGTACTTTTAACCATCTCTCCAAAACCTGTCGTATTTTAACCACGATTGATTTACTTAGTGGCCTAGATTCGGTGTGGAAATGGAACTGTCAATCTTTATTAAATATTATTCCGATCGTACGACAATGTTTATGGTAATACACTGTAAAACAATATTCAATATTTATAACATAGCACAGTCACGGCTGTTGAGGCAAAGCCCGGCGTTGAATTCCGCCACCATATACTCGGACGCTTATTTGAATACATTGCGTGCATGACGAAAGGTAAATCTTAATTTGTCTTAACATATTAAAAAGAGAGAGAGATTTATTAAAAGGTAGAAAAAAAAGAAATTCTCATTTGTTTAATAATATTTTTAATAAAGATATTTATTATATTCTTCAAATAACATGATTTTTCTGTTTCTTACATTTTAGCTTATTTATTACTTTATTATTTCCTTTAATAAATCAAAATGAAAATAATTATGAAGGTATCTATAATAAATTTGGATACAACATTTGTTTTAACTAAACGCTGTAAAGCCGGTAAGCGTGGGCGAACAAGGTTTAATATCTATTAGGATTTATTACTGTGCAGGTTTGTTCCCAATATTAGAAAGTAAGTAATTTAGTGAGTTCGACGAGTTTATGAAAGCTATTTTGAAGTCTATTAATATAGTTACGCTTATTATCAAAAAAAAACACGGCGTTGAGTTCTGCCACTCAACAGGCAATGCCTCAAGAATTCGGCGGAAAGTGGGGAACGGAGTGTTTTAACACTTGGTTCACACCCTTCAAACTCTTGGTTCAACACACCTATCCATATTTTAAAGATTATTCTAAAACCAATATTTTTAAAAGGTGTTGAAAGTACTTTATAACCCGCATATCGGCTTAAGGTAATGTGAAAAGAAACTCATTTTCGATATTCTTTTTTTATCCTTTACCTAGAGATATTCCAATATGTCTTATATTTCTCTAATATTTATTTTAAGGAGCTCTGTTAAGCAATTTTTTTTTATTCTATCATTAGTTTTTAGGGATCGGTACCTCAAAAGGAAAAAACGGAACCCTTATAGGATCAATTTGTTCTTCTATCCATCTGTTAAGGCCATTTATTTACATTAACATAGAGACCATACCCCTTGAAGCACAGAAAAAATTAAGCTTCTAAGACAATACAATTTTACAAGCATTTTATGCCTACATATTGTATATATTTATTTCATTTTTATATACCTATATAATAAAAAAAGTGTATTTAATCCATTTTACGATTATATATATTATATATTGCCCTAAGTCGATATAGCTATATACGTAGCTATGGGAAGTCCGTTGTAGGAAAGTTGTCATTGTATAATGTACTAAAACAGAAATAACATTTTCAAATGCAGGAACATTTTCTCAACGTACCTAAACAGGTTTTCAACAAATTCTATTCTATTGTTCTAACTGAAACAATTTTAATAAGCGAGAGCAAAATTTTACATTTTATTTGGCTTCATTACTGTGCTAATTAAATTTTCTGTGTAATCAGAATTCTCTTGAAACACTTACAATCGACATTTCAAAAATAAATAATAATAAATTATATCTAATTTTAGAGTAATAGAGAGAGAGAAAAAATCAGCTTCACGTTTTTGAGAAATGAGAAAATGAAATATTTATTTAAAATCATATTTCCAATTCTTCCCTTTGGCGTCAAAGCAAAGCGCAGCGTTGAGTTCCGCCACTCAACACGCAATGCCTCCACAATTCGGCGAAAAATGGAGAAAGGAGTGCCTTAACACTACGTACAATCTGCCTATCGTAATCTGTGCGGGCTAATGCGTGAAGCTGATTTATTAGTCTTTTATTTATTAGCCTTTAGGATGTTGACATTATTGCAAAAGTTTCTAAAGCACCATTGATTTAAGGCGAAACTTGTAAGTTGTAAGTGTAACGAATATAAAATATGGAGAACGGAAAACACTTAACCTAAAACGAAAGTAACGTAAAACATGACTCTCCGCTGTCTCCTTAAGCAACAAAGGTTTTAGAACTTGAGATAAACTATTTCCTTAGAGAACGAAAAATGATATAAATAATAATGATTTCGAATGTATGATAAATAATATAGGGGCTATTGTGGAGTTGTAAGCGCGGTGGTTGTGGCTTCAATCCCTACTTGGGGGCAATGAAATTTCAATTTATTTGCGTGTTTTCATCATTCAAGCTCAATGTTTCGAATTAAAGAGAAATCGAGTTTTTTGTTGTCTATAAACTAAATAGAAACATATATGAAAGCAATGATAATTGATAAATTCATCCTGACTGAGTAGAAAAGTATTTTTTTACCAAGAATTAATATTTTTGGTCAAAAATAATCTAGAAGAGAATAATCATCGAAAATAATCTTGGCGGAGAGTTGAGAGTGGAGTGTCTTAGCACCCTCTGCTTACCACTGCGTGATGCTAAGGAAAATATGCGTATAGAAGAGCAATTTTATTGACTAACTATGGACTACAAACAAGCATAGTATATATTTATAGAGAAATGAAAGATAAGTACACCTATTAAATGATATCGACGTTTAATTTATTGGAAATTCATACCGCGTAACCCGTAAAACTTTTGTTATAAAATTCTCCTTTTATTATTTTCTACTTGTTCAATAAAATGAATGAACGATAAAAATTTGTATATCCCTTGCGTAAGCGATATTTTTATTAAATATTTGATATATTTAATAAAAATATCGCTGTGGGATTGGGGTGTCATGTTTGTCGTAAAAAAATTATACCTATTTTTTTTAAATATCGATTTACTTAGAGTCTAGTAAAAATACCGTTGTATATTTTATATATACTATTTATAGTCGATATTGTAATAAAAAAACATATTGTTTAGATACCTAATATGGACAATTTTAGAAAAGAAAATTGAGAAAATAAATGAGGGTGCCCAAGTATTTTAATACGTTTATATATGCCAATAAAACAATAAGTTAATAAGTTAATTAAGTTTAAAATCAGAATTTCAATTAAAAAATAATCAAGGTAATCCTTTTTTTTTTTTTTTCTATCCCCCATGGGAAAATCCATTTACGCAGACCGCCCATACGGAAGGCGTGCCTTATGGATGAGCGGTACTGTGGGACTCACCGGTGAAACCGATCCTACCCACTAAAACCCAGCGGGAACCCTCTCCACCAAAATGAGACGCCGCAGGATCGCTCGCGCATACTACTACGACGCCTCGGTGGAAGGCCCGCCTTTTGCAGGCCATCGTCGCTTTCAGGGTGCCCTAGGGCATCCGCAATAACCTGCAGGAAGATCAGCCTGACCCTCCTGCGGTAGCTCCTCTAGGGTAGGGGGAGTAGAAGATGCGCATACCGCCTTCTTCTACCCCCTGGCCTACGGCGGCGGAGCGAGTCTGCGTTCGAGCTGGACTCGCGCACCCGCTCCGCGGCCTCCTTCAATGCGATTACTGATTCGCAGAAGGAGACCATTGCAGCCCAGTTCCTCTCACAGTCCAGCATAGCCCCTACCACACTGGCCAGTGAGAGGTCTCTACCCACTACCGCCATCAAGGCATGGCGTTGTGGGGCCCAAGCGGGGCATTCAGCCAGAGTGTGATGCGCCGAATCCACGGAGGCATCACACTCATGGCACACCGGCGACATCTCCCGACGTGCAATCTGATGCAGGTACTTACCGAAACAACCGTGCCCCGTCAGAACCTGCACCAGTCTGAACGTCAGGACACCAAACCTCCTATTAACCCAGCGATCCAAGTGTGGGCGAACTGCCTCCACTGTCGCTAGGCCTGCCGCCGGAGACCCCAGGTCCCCCCTCCATCGCCGGATCAGAGCTTCATCCGCTCTCCTCCTGATCCGTGCGACATCCTCACACGATGGTTGTACGCCTCGCGACCGCTCGCTTGTGCGGAAAGCATGAACTCTGGCAAGCACTTCCGCCTGTAATTCCCAAGGCGGATCGCTTGCCAAGAGAGTTGCCGCCGTCCAGGACACCGTACGGTACCCCCGAATTGCTCTCACCGCTATGAGACGCTGCGCTTTCCGCAATTGGGTCTTATTGCGAACGGTGAGAGAGTCTGCCCACACAGGGGCACCGTACAGAGCCATGGATCTCAACACGCCGACATAAAGCTGTCGGCATGGAGAATCTGGCCCTCCGACATTCGGCAGAAGCCTGCCGAGGGCCCCAGCAGCGTTTACTAGCTTCGGCGCAAGCTGAGCGAAGTGCGAAGCGAATGACCACCGTCCATCAAGTGTCAGACCCAGATACTTCATCTGAGTCCGAACCTCCACGTCCTGTCCCTGGATGCGCAGAGTAGCATTACGGGGGGGACCCCTACGCGGGCCGTGGAATAGGAGGGCCTCAGTCTTGGGCATAGAGACTCTCAGACCCAGAGCTTCGATACGGTCGACGACAAGGCAGGTGCCGATTTCAGCCAAGTGTGCCGCCTCCTGGTAAGACGTTCCTCTGGCCGTGACTAGAGTGTCATCCGCGTAACATATGACACTCATTCCAGGAGGAAGACGACCACGCAGGAGCCAATCATAGCCGAGATTCCAAAGTATCGGGCCCAAAACCGACCCCTGTGGAACCCCGCAACCGACGCTTCGTCGACCGATCTGGCCATTTCCACCAATCCATAAGACTGCTCTGTCTTGGAGGTAGTCATTTAACAGCCGCCGGAGATAGAAAGGCACCCCATGGTACCGAAGTGCCTCTCTTAGCGTCTCAAACGGCAGACTGTTAAAGGCGTTGACCACGTCCAACGAGACGGCGAGAAGAACATCTTTATCTGCCGTCGCGGCCAACGACCGGGTCTTCAGGGCGTTCAGGGCATCAATGGTCGAGCGGCCGGCCCTAAACCCGAACTGCGCCTCTGAAAGACCAGGACCTACCTCCTCTAGGTGCTGAATAAGTCGGGCAGCAATAATCTTCTCTAAGATCTTGCCCATCTCATTCAGCAGCACTATTGGCCTATATGCGGAAGAAGAGTCCGGAGGACGACCATCCTTGCGCAGTAGACATAGTCCTCCTTCCTTCCACAACTTCGGAAACTGACCAGTTAACAGGCACTGATCAAATAGCTTCCGAAGTTGCTCAC
>JAEBDU010000079.1:0-17605 GCA_016802625.1 Heliconius numata
ACCTTCAACGTAATAGCCAAAACTAGTTCACCTTCGAAATATATATAGGTACCTGTCACATAAACTTACTGTAAATACCGATCTGATAAAGGTAATTAAGTCGTTTAATACAACCAGCATTAAATTAAGGAAACGTATGAAATTTCTACATATACTCGTATATCGCTTAGTGGTCCAGTTCTCATGCTAGTATCCGCTTTGTCTTGCTTATCTGGATCATACGGGTCTGGCTGGTTCTAATGTCACAAATTATAAGATTAAGCGAAAATACCTTAGTGCTTGTAACTCAGTGGTTAAATACTACGTTGTTTGTATATAGTACAGATTTGAGCATTGTTTTAGACATAGTTTGTATTTATGTTATAAATAAGAATTGTCATTGTTGATAATTAATTAAAACTAGACAAGTGCGAGGAGGACTCATTCACCGAGGGTTCCGTACAAATTTCAGGATGAAATTCCAGGATGGACGTGTAGGCCTATGTATATTCATTTTGTGTGAATTGAATACTATTATAAGTTTGTAATAGTTTTATTTTTAATACATGTAAACATAAATTTTCATTTTTGTAAGAAATAAAAAAATATAAGGTAGAACAATATAATAAAAATAAATTAATTAGTTAACAATATACTGAAAATGTCCAGTGATATTTAAAAAAAAACTTAAGCCTATACACCTAGACTCACATTATCTAAAGTAGAAGCTTGTTTCTTTTTATACTTAATTAAAATTTAACGTCTCATATCCTACAAAACGTTCTCAATCTAAAATTGCACCAATAATTACATATTAAATGAAATAACCGAAGCTGAACCACGTACAATTATCACACGACCTTGCTTTCTAATAGCTAAGCAATCTAAACATGCTTTATATTATTTCAATGAGTAAATAACTTATCTTATCTTTTTAGATAACAAAAGCTGCAATTCAGTCTACTAATTACAGTGTAACGGGTGACAGATACGAATCTATGAAATTATCTTCGGACTTGTCTATTTATTTCACTCTATCAGTATTGCATAATATATTTGGCAAGTGGTCCCTAATATTGATAAATATCTTTTACAGTTGCCTCAGTGGCCTTTGATTGTAAACGTGATAGTCGTAGGTTCGACCACCATCCAAAGAAACAAATTATTTGCTTTAAAGCTATAAATGCATCTTTTACATTTACGTATTTTTTTTCTTATTTCTCATAGGTAGGTGACGGAGGTTAACTTTAAATTTTATGTTATAGAACTCTCTTTCTATCTCTCTCTAAAGATTAAAGTTACATTATCCTTAATTAAAAAAAAAACAGATTTATTTTGAAAGCCTTAATTAGATATTTTCCAATTATACCACCACGGTGCCAAAATCCTATATATTCTATAACATCCACTGATGCAATAATCTTATTGGAACAGGTCATTTAAAAACGGAATTCTAAAAAAATATTATTTAATATCGTTATATAAGCCTACTTACTTTGATATTAATAAGTAGGTACGTTATTAGACTAGTTTTTATTGCTATGAACATCTACTTTTTGCGTCAATAATCATTCAAATATTAAATTATCATATTAGATATCGTAGAGATAATTTGAGTAATGGTTTTATAGTTTTTTTTTCGACGTGGTTCCTTCAATTAAATTTGATTCGAAACTGGGAAACGGATGTGTCTTAATGAGAAAAAGAGTGTCTTAACCACTAATCTCTCAGGTTCTCTCTGCCTCCTATGTGCGGAATACAGCATGAAGCTAAAAACAAAATAATAGTTCCCAATTACATTTTTTAAATAGAAATTAGTCCTTCATTATGTATCTTCAAAAAGTAGTAGGTAAATTATACTTAATAAAAATTGCACCGAGTGAAAATCGAACCCACAACCCTCGTTTACAATTAGATGCTGATCCGCTGTGACAAGGTGCTATATAATATATTTAACATTATACATATATAAAAGAATGGAAATGCATATTAATTCTCAATTTATAGCATCGCAGTTTAGTAAAGCCGTGTAACTGTTATCGTATGACGATGTGAACTTGAATATTGTAAGCATTTGACTGGATTTATGTATTAGCTTTTAAACGTTCGTGCTATACTCGTAACTTAAGAGACGTGTTCTATGATTTATTATGTAAAACTTCACTTGTAAAATTCTAGATATAGCGATGGCGATATAGGTGTATGATTTACGAGACCTTGTAATAAGCGGATAGGTCGTTTTTGTATTTTTTTAGCTTCGCTCCGTACAAGGGGACCGAGTGTCAAGACACTTCGCTCACGTTAAGATATTTCCGTTCTTCACTTTCCGCTGAATATTGGAGGGATTGCGCGTGCTGTGCCTTGATATCAGAGGAAGGAAATGAAAGTATTAAATGTTTCATTCCTTCGAGTGGTAATGGAACCCACAATCGTCGAGCTTACAGTCGCACACTTGCCCCTGCGTCATGACGGCCTCATATTATATTATGTTTGTACTATGAAAATTTGCGCAAATAAAAACCGTTCCTGTAAGAGGTGGATCTAAACAGGATTGCAAGATCTTTTTATGTTAATTAATAGATAAATACAGATGAAAAACTAGTGTCATAGAATATTTAAAAAATAAATACCTTTTACGTATTGATAATACATTTCCATTGTAATAATGATCAACTATAGCTCAAATATATTACCGAGGACACAAAGGACGAGCCTATAAATTGTTGCCTTGTCAATCTAACAATGCATTAAGCTGAACTAGCTTTTCTAACTGCGAGTACAAAATAGCATAAATATACGATGTCATCCGCTAACGCTGATTTCTTACCGATTCAGCTATTATTTCTGTTTCATTATCGGTGTACCTATCTATGCATTCGAGTAAAATTGTTTTTGATTTTTGAAATTTATATTAAAGTTGAAGCAAGAATCAGTTGAATGCAATAGTTTTAGGTAGTTTCTAAGGTTAGGGAGTTGAAATTGAATAATTAATTTTGTTTTGTCCCTTTAGCGAGGAAACGTATGAGCTATATTATTTTAGCTTAATCCTATCCCACATATATAAATAGAGTCTAATTTTAAGACACTCCACTCGCCACTCTCTGCCGAATTCTGGTCAATGCATTCCGTGTTGAGGTGCATGGGTTAAAATGAAAATGTTTAATATTTCATTTCCTTTCCGAGTGGAAATCGAACCCATAACACGTCGCGCTCATGACTGTGCTCAGGGCCTATGGTCTATATAATATCACGTTAATTGTTCCATTCTACGCATTGATCTTCCAATTAGAATAGCTGAATGTCATACATCATTCACAACTCCTAATTATTTTAATTTGACGACAGGGAGAAGCCACAATACAAGCTGGTCTGCTAACCACGTCACACAAAAACTTACTTTAAACACTTAATTTTACTTTAACCGAGCCTACCGCAATTTTTAATTAATTAAACGACAAACACAATTATTTGTCTGAAATACAACGATATTAAATAAAATAAAATGTTTATATGATAATTAATAATTGTATGGGGAAAGAATAATTGATAGCCACGTAGATTATTAAAAACGGGCACTGATTAAATAAAAACCTCAGTGGTAAATTATTATAAGTGATAAATTTATGCTATAATTAATGAATGAGCAATATCGAATGTGCCTCCGCCGGTATGAACGTTGCGAGTACAAATGTATATGAGAAAATATTTGCTTATAGTTTAATGAAAATATTGTTGACTTTTATATTGTAAATATAAGCAAATATATATACATACAACAGTATATTTGATTTTTTTCGTTCTCTTCACATTGTTTATGCTTATTCCAGAATACGCAAATTAATTACTAGGTATATTGGTATCATAATCCGGTGTAATATTTTAAAATGTTTAAGCATTTAACTGGAATCTATTAATATTTTTTTCACAATTGTAGATTAGATAAGACTATTAAGTATATAATTTTAAAGAATGGTTATAGTGAGAAAGCAATTCATGAATTATTATATAAAAAAAATAGATAAATGAGGCAATTTTTAAGTAAAATTAGAACATGATTAAGATTTCAAAGAACAAATTCTTACAATGTTTCATAGTAATAATAATAATAGAATTCCTACAAGTATGCACAATCACGGGACACACATTTGATATTCTTATCTGCTTTATTTCTCGCCGCCGAACCTGTTCCACAGCCAACAATAGCCGCGGGCTTTATACTACTTTATTCATATGAATGTAGCGGCTTAAGTAATAGAATGTAGCGAGAGTGCATAGTAAAATACTTAAGTATTTAACATTAAGAACAATACAAATTACTATTCCAATTTTCGTTTCGACTTTTCGAAAATAGTAATTTTAATTATTAAGAATCAATTCATATCTTATAAAATATTTATTTGTTGTCGACTAGCGCCTATTACTGCTAAGTCAAAAGCCATGGGTTCATTCCCGTTAAGGACATATGTATAACATAAGTAAATTTTACATTTATTTATATTTTTCAAAGTTTCCAACATAAACCATGCTTTTAAACCGTCCAGGCTATTACATAGAGCCTTTATATCCTCACAAGGTCTCAAACTATGCATGATTTTGATGCGTCATAACGACCATACCAGTGAAGTAATGTCCCATTTCTAAGCTCTAATTTCCTCATAAGTATTAAAAAAATTGTACTTTTCTTAAATTACCATACATTTTTTAAAATTAAAATTTTAAAATAAAATTAAATTTTTTAAATAGTCAAATATAAACAAAATATGAATTGAAATAATTAGATCACTCTCTAGATTGGTAGGTAGGTAGTATTGGTAGTAGATATCAGATATTTATGAAATAAATGAAAATTACTAATATGAGATTTATAAACTAATATTTTTACACTATATTTACAATTTAGTTATTATTGAGGATGATTTTGTAACCATTATGTAACTGCTTTTTCGTTATATATACATACATAAGTTTTTGTGAGAAAAGCTGTATTTTAAATGTTATGAGTTACGAGTAAATTATACCAACATAATTTCTAAATTTAAAAAAAGTGATTTAAGTAGTGATTTTTTTGCATTTATATCTTTCTATCTACAAGAAAATATAATTAGAATTCAAAATATCCATTAGAAACTACTTCTTATTATAGTACATGCGTCGTTCTATTTCGCAACCGTTCATTTCACTTAATGAGGACTAAATTATTGGTTACTTTATGCGGTTGCCATTCGTGTAGAATTACTACGTGAGTACCTAAATAGTAAGAATAATATATCTATACAAAGGTATTTACGAGTATTTATTTGAGGACACTTATCCGTTTGTGATCTTCACTTATCTCTGTCATAGGTATATAGGGATAAAGAGAGAGATTTTCCTTTTAGCTTCATGCTGTATTCCGATAATACCAGGATAGATAATGGGAACCTAAGAATCAAGTGGCAAGACACTCCGTTCACTATTTGCATCGTTACCTGAGCGAGAAAATTAAAATATTAAATATTATATTTTTTCGAGTGGCAGTCGAACTCACAACCTATAGAGATAACAGCTTGTGCCCCTGCGCGACGACTTTGTTTCTGTCCAAAATCGAGATTTAAAAATATAATAAATTTTCAAAATTAAATTACAATTATCGATGATTAAATATTATATCCATAAACATTATGAGAGCCAAGATAAAAATAAATACAAAAGGTTTAATAAATACAAAAAAAGTAAAGTATATTGAATACAATAAAGTCCACCGTATTAAACAGCTGTTCACATTCATATGGTAAAATATTATCAATTTTTTGAAAAAATAACGTTTTAACTCTTTTTCAACAATGGGATGGCATCTGGCGGTCAGCCTCCGGCCCAGGGTCTCAGTAATCAGCGTACATTTTAAAGTAATTGACCAGTTATTTGGACGGCCCTAGGCGGAAACCGTCGCGACTTACCGTATGTCGTTTATATATAAATATTATATGGCATTATTGGGAATTGTGGGATATGATGAGATGCTTAAATTTAGTTTTTAAAAGTAGAGTTCTTGCACACTTTCTCCATCTACATTTTGAAATACTGGTAGGTAGCACTAGCGATGTCTATTTAGACAAGAAATAATATTAATATAACCATTTCTTCGGATTTTTCTCAAAATATAATAATAAAAGTAAATTGTATATCAATTTGTAATATAGTATGACCTATACAAAATTTGGCACTCATATTAATTGAGAAATGTAAATATAATAATTTCTTTTGTTAAGTCGACTATTGAAAATGTAAAATCGCTGAAATAAAATCTAAGAAACTGAATCATTTTAATTGTATCATCATGAAAAAGTTACATATAGCTTAGGTAACAATGCTATGCGGAAAGCTGGGCTGACGATGGAGCCAGTACCTCTTGGAACTCTTCAGAGGTACACCTTTCGAGTTTTTGCTCGTATGATTTACTTCTCCGAGTACATTCTATAACACCTGTAGCATTTAGTATAAAAAAGAGTTTTTATTTATTTCAAATTATATATATTTGTTTCCATATCTACCAGATAGCCAGCCGACTGTCGGTAGCTTTGTGCCTACTTCGACTCGAACTTTCTGTGTTGTGACAATCAATTACTCAGTGGTCCGATGTTACCAAACTACATTAGTATCAATCAATGTCGCATTAATTAGATCTGATACGCCCACCGGCCTGTACTCGTATGTAGGCTAATATAACGCGCTGTAATGACAACAGTTTTTTTGTTTCTACGTGTAACACCTTTTCCCATTAATATACGTATATCCTGTGGACTAATTAGATGGAAGCCAGTTATGTCGCAGGGGCCCAAATTGTGCTTGTAAACGCGACAGTTTGTGGATTCGATTCTGTTTCTAAGAAATGAAATATTTAATATTTTCATTTTCTCCGTTCTGGCGTGACGCGGCTTTAAGTTCGGCCACTCAACACGCCATGTCTCCAGAATTCGGCTATTAGTCTCATATTAGTTATAGAAAAACAAAACTTAAGTTGTTAATATTATAAACAAGAAAATTCGAAGCTGTAAATTGTGGTAAACGCCATCCATGTTCCAGAAAAGAAAGTCCTTTTAAGAGCTTCTTTTGATACTTTTTGATGTATCTATATAATATGTCAACAGTTTAAAGCGAAGCAACTGTTGCTTTGTCTATAAATAGATTCACTGCTAACAAACCAATTAAATTGCCTGAATAATAAGCTTTACTACAGTTTGAATAATTGAAATCACCTTTTAGAATGTCGATCTCAATTTTGAAATTAAGAAAGGCAATTGTTTGATAAAACAGCTTTAACAATTTTGCAATTTCAATAATATAAATTATACGATATCATTTTCTCTGATATTCTTTAAATGGATATAAAATTTTATCCTGCATGATGATTGTAGGTTCGATTTATACTCAGGGGCAAAGAATACGTTTTAATTTCCCGCTCTCGTCTCGTAACGTAAAATGTGGCTTTAGTTTGGGTCATTCAAAATGCAATGTCTTGAGCGCACGTGGATAAAGCAGGACAGTATATCAATACTAGAATCATCTAGTTAAGATTCTGCCTGCTTCTCCCTGGTGTGCGAGATAATGTAGAAAGCTGAAGAAAATCACATAAGGCAAAGCGTGGCGTTGTGTTCCGTCACTGAATGAATGCAATGTCTCCAAAATTAGGTGGACAGTGGTGAACTGACATGTCTTAATGGGAAGGGAATGTCCTAATGCTAGAGTCCCAGGTTCCCTTTGCCTACCCTACTTTGTCCAGGATACAGCGTGGAGCTAAAAATCATGAAAACATCTTAAATAATACAAATCTCTCCTTAAACGTGAAGTATCTATAAATTGTTATACCTGACACATTAAATCTAACTTATAATGAAGAACTAATTATATAAGAAGCTGGTAATGAAACTTCTTAATCATATTTTGACATTCTTAATTTAAGTAATTTGAAACGAAATTAAGTTTGGTTACCTTTATATTTATTTGGCATTGACTTTGTCTATTACAATATTAATAAAGTAAAAAGAATTAGATAATATTTAAAATTATATTATAAATATTGGTCTAGATTATTTTTGTAGATTATTTTAATAATAATAATTATTATATTATATTAAATGAGACGGTCGTTGTAGATGCAATTCCCACTGCAATGATGAGTGCAATGATGATGCAAACCTAATAATAATCATATCCTCTTACCATGATCATACTATCATTCTGCTACTGGTAGTCGATATAGTGTGAAGATAAAAAATGGTGATTATAAATCTTATAGGATACTTTAAAAATTAAGAAATAACATTATATTTAACTAAAGTTTATCTAAGGTAAAAGACATTAAAAATATTTTTGTTCAATGTTCCTAATAATATTTAAACAAAATTGAAATACATAAATCAAAGTACAATTTTAAGGGTTACTTTCGAAAGTTTCAAATCTTCGTCCGTTGTAACATTTCATATAATAAATTAGGATGGGGTCTCTGAAGTTCCTTTTCGCATGCAAAGTTTCGCAAAGGAGCCAGATTTTTACTGCGTCTCGAACAATAGCCGTGTTTTGAAGAATTAACCCATGGATTAATTAACATATTCACAGAGCGTATCTAATTACCCACCCTTTAATTAAAACTTTAAGCTTCACGCTTTATTTGCTTTCGTTGGATTGAAAGGGCTGCTGTATTTGCTAGCATATGCTATAGCGAAAAATGAACTCAAAGAAGCGATACTGTAAATACTAGAATGTGGTTTTTCTGTTTAACCAAAAATAAAAAACCATATAGGTATGTGGGGAACCTAAGTGACTGGTCAATTAAGACACCGTTTAATTTTTTTATGTTGAAAGTAAAATTTTTAGCATCTTGAATGAAGTGAGAAATTTTACCGCTAGTACCTATAGTAAAATGAGATGTCGAATGCATTAATTAATATTTTAGACTAAAGGACCTTGGAAATGATGACACTGTATTGGATCGTGGTGCTATATAAGTTCTAACAATTACATAATAATCTGTTTGGAGTTAAAATATATAATTCTAACTTAGTTTTTTTTTTAAATAAAAAAAAACATTAATGTAGAAAAAGAATTTTACAAGAAATATTTTTACATACGAATCATTCACTTGAATAACCGACTAATAGATTATAAATAAAATTTTATTTTATAATAGAAAAAAAAAAACAAAATAAATGTATTATTGAAACGTAGGTAAGACATGTGTAGGTGATTTTATGACTTAATATATCGTTATTACTAAATTACTATTAAATATACACACAGTACAATTTGAATATGATTATTGATTAGAACGACATGGCGCAGCGGCACAGCATCTGACAGTAAATAAGACGGTAGTGGCCTCGATTCCATTCGCAGAAAGAAATTCTCATATCCTTGCTTTGGTAGCAAGACAAATCTCGACATTGAATTAGGGCACTTAGTGCGACGTTTCTCGAAAATTGAGCTAGCATTAGGGTCCTGGAGTGTCCTGACACTATTTTTCTTCTGTCTAACTTCACATATTATGTGGGATATAGCGAGAATTATACCAGATAACTTTTTTAGCGTACATTACATCAATACACCAGGTGTCATTTCGCCATATCATTCAACCAGTACAGTTATTAGGTTACTTAGCCACTGTCTCTATTATAACATTAGGGGCATTAGTAGCAGATAGACAAAGATACTGGCGTATCGAATATCAAATGTAAACTGTGCTGGGACAGGTTAACAACCTACGGCTGCATTCCGTTCACTGGTTTAATGATAGAGCTATGTATAGAGCTGTTTTTATGTTTTAAATTTAATGTTTATATTTTTTTATAGATACGTTTTAATAAATTATTTTAATATATTAAATAATTAGAAAAGGAAAATATTAAGTTGGAAAAAGGAACGTGAAAGGGACGTGATAATTGTATATTGAAATTACTAAGATTTTATCACTAAAACAATGTTATTACATGAATGTAATTACCATGACGAACGTGGGTTCGATTCCCACTCGAGGAAATTAAATTTTTAATATTCTCACTTCTCAGCTCTTGTGTCGAAGCTTGAGCTGGCAGAACGAATAAGTTTGGATGACAAAAAATCATCAAAATATAATTATTTCTACCAACAAAAATAAAAAACTAAAAATATCCCACATATAAACAGCTCTATATAATTTAATTATACCAAAAGGTCCTATACAGATAATATTGAAGTAGAACGATGTTTACTGGCTATTAAAGGTGAATGCGATTCAATTCCAGCTTCGTGTTCGTCGGTAACGAAGTTTGTGCTGGCTGGTGCTGGCTGGTGATAATGAAACGACGGTGACTTGCCGATAATAAGATGCGTATATTAGTAGAGTCGTAAGGAGTCACTAGTCTATAGAATAGAGGGAGTACTTGTTGTATAATAGGTGTGTTACATTGTATTGAGTAAGGAAGTAATTTTAGCTCAAGGCTTATTACCTACTGTATGAAGAAAATTTTAATTAAATGGTCCATATATTGTTATTTAGAAGTATATATTTTGAGATAATTATATTTTATACGTTCTTAGGTATATGTATTAGAAATTACCAATGCTTACCGTTAATAGTTTGGTAGAAATGGCAGAACGGAATGACGTAACACTAAATTCTGTCTCAAAAAAAATTTAAATAAAAAATGACAATTGAGGCTAGTCGTAGCGCAGAGGTACAAAGTTGACTGTAAAATCGACTGGTTGTAGGTTCGATCCCCACTCGAGGAGATGAAATATTTATTTAAATTTATTTTTTTCGCTTTCGTGTCGAGGCAAAGCGCGGCGTTAAGTTTCGCTACTAAATACGCAACGCCTCCAGAATTCGGCGTAAAGTGGGGAACGGAGTGTCTTAACGTAAGCCGACTTAATTTAAAACAAAAATTACCTACATATAAACCTAGAATATATATTCTATTCCTAGTTCTTAACTTTTGTTACCTGTATTACGTATTTTGCAACAAAATAGTTTGTCCTTTCTAATTTTAAAACTTCCCAAGTTTATTTTAGCGAGTTCAAGTTTCTCAGGCAGTGAGGCAGTTGACTGTCTCAGGTGGTCCAGTTACAAAATACCCCTTGTCCGGTCTATTTTAGCGAGCAGCTGTCGCGAAACCGGTATTACCCGTAGCTTAGAAACGGTAGAGAGGCCATCGAATTATATAGTTTTTTTTATACGAGACAATAAGAATGATATTGAAATTAATATGTTATAATTTAATATTAATATGGTTTATAGTTTTAGTCAGGCGAACTCGCTTGATATGTAAAATTTAATATAGGTATTATATAGGTTATATAGGTATTAAAAGAGTGGCCATGAGTTTCTTTGCCTGGATCTTCTCATGAGCTCAACTATTTTAACGGGCTTTTTTCAAGTTAAAATTGCACATTTTTTTGGTTATTTCGTTTTTCATTTTTTTTTTACTTTTTTGACATGTCCAAGTAAATGTTAAGCATTTTTATGGAATAAAGATATTTTGACTTTGACTTTGACTTTGACTTTGACTTTGACTATGAAAACTTGTCTTGAAAGGTTGTTTTAAAAAAAAGAGTTCCTTAACATTAAGTTAATCTATATTTTTGTCACAATAACATACACCACTTCTAAATCTTTCATGTTCAATTTGTTAAACACGCAATATGTTTTATACCGACCATGTCGTATTAAATACATAATTTCATATAAATCGTTCATAAATATTAGTGTCATGTCGATTTGCGCTATTTAGAGTTATCGAAACCATTTCCATAATTTAATGTGTTTATCTCTTGTGTTTATCGTGTTTTGTTTCATTTGAATACATGTGTTAGTTTTCATACATACTAAATACTTTTAACACTTTTTTTATATAATTTTGCATTATAATGAATTATCCATACCTATATTATAAATTCGAAAGTAACTCTGTCTATCTGTCTGTCTTTTACGCAAGCAGGGCCAATAGGTAGATACTTAATTTTTTTTCTCATATTTGTAATATGTTCGATATTTACCAATATATTAAAATACTTATTAATTTGACATGCAATTTATTCCGCCATGTTAATAACAACCGTCGTTGCTAAGCAACGATTTGCAAAGTTTGTTGTTAGAAAACGTCACCCAAAATGAGCTTGCTTAACGCAATCTCTCTATTGAAAACTGAAAATAATTTCATAAATATATTTAATAAATATTCGTATAGGTAGTTCAAGCGGGCGTAGCCGCGTTCGGGTCCACTAGTAAATTATATAACATAAATAAAAAAAAACAATTCATTAATACACTTACTAATATTCATTTATTCAACTGTTCATTTATTTAAATAATACAATTTAACATGTTTATTAAAATTTAAAAAACACAAATCAGTCTATAAACTTTGAAGGCAAGCAATTAAAGCTTTCACGGGATAAGTAAATATTTTCCTTTTACCTTGTAAACCATTTATGACTCTTCTAAGGCTTAATTAACCCTCTTTGATGTTCAATCTGTAACTTGAGTACCAGTAATTGCTCCTACTGAGATATTTGGATAATATTATTATATAAGTAAGTTTAATTCTAAATTTTGTAATGATCACCGCAAAATAACCCCGGATTTCTCAATTAAAAATAACTTATTTTATAATTCCTTTACTTATATAATAAAAATCGATTACTGAATGACTGACAGACGACGTACAGAGGAATTTTAGACTTAGAAATTTAAAAAAATGTTTAAAAGACAAAGGGGTACGGCCCCACTCTCCGCCCAAATCTCAAGGCATGGCGTGTTGCGTGGCGGAACTCAACGCCGCGTTTGTCTTCGTTGCCAGAGCGAGAAAATAACAGTATTAAATAGTTCATTCCCCCGAGTGATTATCGAACCCACAACCATGGAGTTAACAGTGGCTCGATTTGATTAAAAATGATTTCTTCTATAAACACAAAAAAATCAGCTCTATAAATATACTCGTATTTACCTATAGAGGTACAAATATAATCAATATAAACAAAAAAATATTTTTTAAATTATACGGAAACAATATTCTCCAACATGACAACCACATACAAACGGTATTTTACATAGGAAATATTACATATGGCACCGTGACAAAGCTAATACTATTAAATATACGGCCGCCATAGACGCAAATACCGTATGATTTAATCATTATAGCCAGATTGATGGCTGTAATTTTACCTTTTAATATTGTGAAATCGTCATATATAATGTATTTTAGATACCTAATATAGATATAGTGTGTCACATTTCTTTCTAAAGAAAGAAACTGAGACTATACTATTATTATAAATGCTTTTTAGGAATATATATATACCAATATCCTTTTTTTTTAAGACTTCTAATATGTTTGAAGTAACAAGTTAATATTTTAATCAAATATTTACTATAATTATATGAGTTTATTTATCTTCTATCTGTACACTTGCAGAGCAATATTGGATAAACTAAGATTAAACAGCCTCTCAGTCCATAAGCGTGTCGCTGCACTCCCTTAATAAAAGCTGCTATACTGTTACACAACACATTTTATTAGACCACATGCTAACAATCATTCATGTACCTACAAACATGAAATAACAGTAGACCAAACATTTAATGTTTACTCTCCTTGCTCTGTGGCTTTCATATTATCACCACGTGGTCTTAAGCTTGGCAAAATGAAACAATTCATCACGCAACTACAACCCACATAACTTGGTTTTAAAGGTGATATTCGCTTGGATTTCAAGTAGTATTTAATGTTATGTAAGGCACGAATGCTTCCCTTCCTTTAATAAATGAGACTAATTAATCTATGGCAACTGTCATGGTAAAGAATAATCAGAAAGCCCCTTCGAATAATTGCTTTGTAAAATCATCAGTTGAAGTACTCGTAGGCTTGGATCGTCGCGTCGCTTAAATGGACTGGGCCTATTCGTTATTTGTCACTTTTTAATGTATCTCTTACTCTCCTCCTCGTTACTACCGGTTAGAAGTAATATATTTTTAATTTTCATAACATTTTGCTTAGTGTTATATGAGAATTTGATTAATTAGGTTTTTGAATACAACAAAACGTTAACGTTAACATTAAATAAAGGTAGAAAAGTGGAGAATCAAACTTAGTATTAGATTCCTATTGAATATCCTGCTGTAATTTTTGGTTTAATTTCTATACTTTGAAAATATACTGACTGTATAATATATTCTTAATTAAAATATTTATCTTATTTGAATTCTCCAAGTGATAAATTAGGTTAAGTTCAGCAAAACGGATTTATTTCAAAGTGAATGTCACGCAAAATTAAGGATGTTCAGTGAACAGTTCACCCACATTGCTTGTACGGAAAGAATGGAGGATTCTCAGCAAAATGTATGGCGCCTGTAGAATTTTGTAAGGAAAGGTTTTTTAAAGTAGGTTAAATACGAGGTTTTTAGACTAAAATTCGTATTCTGTTTAAGTACGTAATATAATGGCGCTATACACAAATATATTTTACAAACATTATAAATATCCATATGTATAAAAAAATCAGCTTCACGCTGTACCCCGCACATAGCAGGACAGGCTGTGGGAACCTAATATTAAGACCCTGTTACCCATTTTCCGCCGAATTCTGGAGGCATTGCATGTTGAGTGGCAGAACTCAACACCGCGTTTTGCCTCGACATCAGTCGACGACGATTTTTAGACTTAAAATCACGCCTATTTAGAAGTCAGTAGACTTTATAACTAAACTAATAAACAGCTCTAACATAATCAATAAAACATTTTTTTTTTTATTTTTAAACAGATAAATTGTATAAAGTAAAGTTTTTAATCCTCTAATTTATGCCCTAAAGAAATATTTCAATCCATTATTGGCTAAAGCTTTGCGATACTAACAATAAATCGACTGGGCATGCGCGTGAGCACTCGTAAATCTCTCCGCACAGTATCTGACTTGATAGTTTTCCAGGGCACTATATTTTATGCATATATTTCGCAGTGTGCAATGCAACTGTTATATTTATAGCTAATTGTAAAAAGTATTTATATGTTTATTTAGATATTTTATATATTTAAATTAAATAGAGGACGTCATGACACAGTAAGAAAAGGTCTGATTTTAGATGCGATGGCCGTGGGTTCAAGTTTCTTGCTGTTGTTAGACAGAGCATATAGCTTAGTTTAGACGTCTAATATACAAAGCCTCGTAAATTCCTCTAAAAGTGGAGAACGGAGTGCCTTATCACTACATGCTCTCTCTACCCTGCTACATATGCAATAAAGCGTAAAAGAAAAAAATATTGATATAAATCTGCATATCAGCTTTTAAAAGCATCAAAAATTCTTTTAACAAATTGACATTATAAATACTTTTACTAATGCTCCTGTTACTTGATTAAACCATTTTAGTTAATATTTTCAAAAATAAAAAAGCTTATTTTTGCATTCATCGAATCGATTAAATGATATATCTATTAGATTATCCATAATGGATCTCTCCTTAGCAAACGTCAAATGCCGCATTCAGCAACTCTAACTTGTCGGAACATTTAGTTATTTAGGTATTAAAATAAATGTTAACATGGCTTCTTAGTAATTCCTTTGCAAATCCAAACTTGTCACACTAAATATTATTAATTTACGATGCTATGTAAATATCAGCGGTAACGTATTCCGCGAAGAACTTTATTACTCTTCTAGATCAACGATATTTGATACTGGTTTATAAATTATAAGCAAACCATGTCGCTTTTATGGTATTCACTATAAAATTGACATAAAAACTTTTCGGCGGTCGCATTAGTTTGGTTAGCCATAAATCTAGGCTGTCAGTGTCATTGATACATTATCAGATGTACTACATTTTGGGGAATAATTCATGTACTCATATTAGTGAAATAAAATATTTTAAATAGCACGCTAGCAAGCAATAACAGTAAGCTATCTTCGGTATATAAATTGTTATTATAAATAATAGTACTAAATTTGACACTATCATATTTAGTGATAATAATAAACACGTATGCGATACAATCCACGAACTGTACTGTACGTGACGGAACTTATCTAGCCTTCGTTTTAATTGAACATGCAAGCACTTGACCGATATTCCAGCTGGCTTGTGAAACGAGCAATTTTAGAAGTACCACACTCTCATAAAACTATTGGTGGAAATTGTGTCAATTTTAATTTATTCGACATTTTCTAAACAGTGGAAAACTGTTAACAATAAATCTAGTCAAAATATGAGAATGAAAATGGGGAAACAGAGAAAATATTACCATTACCAGAAAATGGTAATAAAAGAAAATGGTAAATTATTTAGGGCTTTATAAAATTTTGGTAAAGCCTTTCCAGCCAGTTTAGATATTATATCGAACTAAATACACTCCAAGCTCTTTGATATTCCTAATCCATGATATTGTATTGAGTAGCGGAACTCAACGCCGCGCTTTGTCTCCCACTTTTGTCTCATCCATTAGAATGGAAATCCAATAGCAGGGATATTTATACTACTTTATAGAGGTGTTATTGCCACTTGTAGTTATTTAATCCAATGTCGTTAGAATAGAATAAGCTTGGGTGGTGCGTGAAAATACATACTTAATAGTTTATCTTGTCGATAGAAACATAGAAAAACAAATCTAATATCTTTGATTACAACCCGTCAATACACAAACAATCATCAATCAATAAGTCAAAAAGATTGATGAATGGGTCAGTGACCAATATTAATTCAGTACTGATAATGTATTTTGGTTGGTAATTTGACACTAAACACGTTTGACGTAAACTTTAAACGAATGTCTTGACTCGAGTCTTATTATATTAAAAGTTGTTTTTCATTAGTTTGAAAGCTTTGGTAGCAAATAGACACCAAAATATCGCTGCAAATTAGTTTTCACTTAGAGATTAAAAGCTTTGGAATTAACGAAGTTGGTCCCTGATCTTTAGATGTCTGGAGATGATTGTGTTAAGCATATCTATTTAAGTACTTGAGTGCTATAAAATTAATCATTAAATAATCATAATGTTCGTAATTGGTAATAGTAATTTATTAATAGGTCATGATTTAAAGCGAATATTTTTTTTTCAGCTTCACACTGTATTAACGTAGCACGGTAGGCATAGGGAACCTAGTGTTCATATATTTCTTTTATTTTTATTTCTATTTTTATAAATATTAATCACTTCCGTATAACAATATAATTAGATATAGATAGTTTTTTTTTTATTTTCAATTTTTCCATATTTTTATATAACACTTTAAATTTAAAGTCGTAACAACGTACTGGCTTGTCTGCAAGACACCGTACACCAAAGTAAGCTAATGGAGTGACGCATAATACCGCAACGCTGACTGCACCACTGGGCTCGTTTAAAATAACTTATACATAAAATATAACAATTTTTTTTTCTTTGGGTGTGAAAGTCGTTTTCACACCTTACTGTTCTTTTTTTCATTATTGCATTAAAAAATTTAAATGATGGCAGCCGTGGTGCAGGGGCATAAGCGAGTAACTAAACGCGACAGGTTGCAGGTTCGATTCCCACTCTGGAAAATGAAATATTTAATATTTTCGTTTCCTCACTATGGTAACGAGGCAAAGGGCGGTGTTGAGGTCAGACAATCAACACGCAATGTAAGCGAAGTTTCT
>JAEBDU010000079.1:22605-50155 GCA_016802625.1 Heliconius numata
TCATCGCGGAAGATTTTTACTCACACGGACAAAACTCGTGCACCTACTTCGACAGCTGATGCGGCACCGAGTCCCACGCGGGGGACGCTTCTTATTATGATCAAAAAGAAACACTGACAACACGTCTAACATAGAGCATTTGAAACTGAGGCATGTATCCGTCCGAGGCAACTATCCCGGTTTTACCCTATATTAAATATTTCATTTCTTAAAAAGAGAATCGAATCCACAAACTGTCGCGTTTATAAACATAATTTGGACTCCTGCGACAAGACTGGTCTCCATCTAATTAGTCGACAGGATATACGTATATTAATGGAAAAAGGTGTTACACGTAGAAACAAAAAAGCTGTTGTCATTACAGCACGTTATATTAGCCTACATACGAGTACAGGCCGGTGGGCGTATCAGATCTAATTAATGCGACATTGATTGATACTAATGTAGTTTGGTAACATCGGACCACTGAGTAATTGATTGTCACAACACGGAAAGTTCGAATCGAAGTAGGCACAAAGCTACCGACAGTCGGCTGGCTATCTGGTAGATATGAAAACAAATATATATAATTTGGAATAAATAAAATCACTCTTTTTTATACTAAGTGCTACAGGTGTTATAGAATGTGCTCGGAGAAATAAATCATAGAAGCCAATACTCGAAAGGTGTACTAGTAACCTTTGAAGAGTTCCATTTTCAGTTCTGGTTCCATCGTCAGCCCAGCTATACGATATCATATTATTGCATTGTTACCTAAGCTATATGTAACTTTTTCATGACGATGCAATTAAAATTATTCAGTTTCTTAGATTTTATTTCAGCGGTTTTACATTTTTATTGGTCGACTTAACAAACGAAATTACTATATTTACATTTTTTTATTAATATGAGTATCCAATTTCGTATAGATCATACTAAATTACAAATTGATATACAATTTACTTCGAGAAAAGTCCGAAGAAATAGTTATATTCATATTTTTTTCTTGCCTAAATAGACATCGCTAGTGCTACCTACCAGTATTTCAAAATGTAGATGGAGAAAGTGTGCAAGAAGTTCACTTAAAAAAAATTAATTGAAGGATTTCATCATATCCCAATAATGCCATATAATATTTATATATAAACGACATACGGTAAGTCGCGACGGTTTCCGCCTAGGGCCGTCCAAATAACTGGTCAATTACTTTAAAATGTATGCTGATTACTGAGACCCTGCGCCGGAGGCTGACCGCCAGATGCCTTCCCATTGTTGAAAAAGAGTTAAAACGTCATTTTTTCAAAAAATTGATAATATTTTACCATATGAATGTGAACAGCTGTTTAATACGGAGGACTTTATTGTATTCAATATATGTACTTTACTTTCTTTTTGTTTTTATTACACTTTACTGTATTTATTTTTGTCTTGTTTCTCATAATGTTTATGGATATAATATTTAATCATCAATAATTGTAATTTAATTTTGAAAATTTAATATATTTTTAAATCTCCATTTTGGAATTTTCTCAAAAAAAGAAACAATATTTTAATTTTCTCGTTCTGGTAACGATGTAAATGGAGAACAGAGTATCTTGCCACTAGGTTCTTAGGTTTTCTCTGTCTATGCTGATATTATCGGAATACAGCGTGAAGCTAAAAGAAAAATCTCTCTCTTTATCCCTATATATGACAGAGATAAGTGAAGATCACAAAAGTGTCCTCAAATAAATACTCGTAAATAGATAGTAAGAATAATATATCTATACCTTTGTACTCACGTAGTAATTCTATACGAATGGCAACCGCATAAAGTAACCAATAATTTAGTCCTCATTATCAGAAATGAATGGTTGCGAAATATAACGACGCATGTACTATATATATAATGAGAAGTAGTTTCTAATGCATATTTTGAATTCTAATTATATTTTCTTGTGGATAGAAAGATATAAATGCAAAGAAAACTCTATTGCTTTTTAAAATTTAGAAATTACATTTTAAATATAGTATTTCTCACAATAAGTTATGTTTACATATAACGAATAAATAAATTTTTAACAAAAAGAAAAACCGACTTCTCACAACGAACTAAAAAGTGAAAAATAATTATACAAAGATTTTATAATTTTGAAGTCGGTGCCGGGTAAAACAAACAGGCTTAGTAATTAGATATTGTAGTAAGGGTGTTGTAGCATTAGCTTGACACCGACTTCAAAATTATAAAATCTTTGTATAATTAGTTTTCACTTTTTAGTTCGTTGTGAGAAGTCGGTTTTTCTTTTTGTTAAAAATTTATTTATTTTACGATTTTTAGTGATGGGTAAATCTTAAAATGATGCTTCTTAAACGAGTGGTGATGGTGGTGGTAGTGGTTGTCAACGAGTGGTTGTGATTGTCCTATGTAAAACTTTATTTAATTAGGTATTATTTTTGTGCAAAGTTACATTTTGGTATATTGACAAGAACATACATAAAAAGTATTCGGGGAACTGGGAATCTCCCTTCTTTGAAGTTGGTTGAAAATGAGAACATCCTCTTTTTTGAGGTTGGTTGAAAAGAAATGCAACCTCAGGAATCTCACTTCTGACATCAATTTAAAAAGTTTTTGCTTGTAACTATTACAGTATAATCAATTTTTTACCAAAAAAAAACAAACTTTCTCAATTTTCTCCGGATTCCATCATTGAAACCAAACCAAACTTTCACCAAATTATTCTTGAAGTGTATCCTTTCAAATAAAAAAAGAATCATCAAAATCGGTTTGCGCGACATTGAGTTATTCGGCTATTAGTCGCGCACATGCCTAATGCAAATTTAAGACTTATGTGATTTTCTCATGGATACCATTGTCCAACATGGACCAAAAAAAAATGGGACCATTCGGGAAGCTATACCTTTCAAATAAAAAAAAAATTATCAAAATCGGTTCACCCAGTTAAAAGTTATGAGGTAACAAACATAAAAAAAAAATAAAAAAAAAAAAGAAAAATACAGACGAATTGATAACCTCCTTTTCTTACAGAAGTCGGTTAAAAAGTAGTTTCATAATTGTTATAAAATCATCCTGAATAATAACTAAATTGTAAACATAACATTGTAAGCTATAGTGGAAAAATATTAGTTTATAAATCTCATATTAGTAATTTTCATTTATCTCATAAATACTTGATATCTACCTACCAATAAGTGATCAAATTATTTAAATTCATATTTTGTTTATATTTAAAATTTAAAAATTAATTTAAAAAATTTAATTTAAAAATTTGATTTTTATTTTATAAAAATGTATGGTAATTTAAAAATAGTACAATTTTTTAAATACTTATGAAGAAATCAGAGCTTAGAAATGGGACATTACTTTACTGGTATGGTCGTTATGACGCATCAAAATCATGCATAGTTTAAGACCTTGTGAGGACATAAAGGCTCTATGTAATAGCCTGGACGCTTTAAAAGCATGGGTTAAGTTGAAAACTTTGAAAAATATAAATAAATGAAAAATTTACTCATGTTATACATATGTCCTTGATGGGAATGAACCCATGGTTATTGACTTAGCAGTAACAGGCGCTAGTGGACATAAGCAAATAAATATTTTCAAAGATCAAATTTATTGATTCTGAATAATTAAAATTACTATTTTCGAAAAGTCGAAGCGAAATCGAATCTGAATTTTGATAGAAACGAAAATTGAAATGGTATATTGTATTGTTCTCAATGTTAAATATTTATAAGTATTTTACTATGCGTTCTCGCTACATTCTATCACTTAAGCTGCTATATTCATATGAATAAAGTAGTATAAAGCCCGCGGCTATTGTTGGCCGTGGAACAGGTTCGGCGGCGAGAAATAAAGCAGATAAGAATATCAAATGTGTGTCCCGTGATTGTGCATACTTGGAGGAATTCTATTATTATTAATATTATTACTAAGAAACGTTGTAAGAATTTGTTCTTTGAAATCTTAATCATGTTCTAGTTTCACTTAAAAATTGCCTCATTTATCTTTTTTTTAATATAGCAATTCGTGAATTGCTTTCTCACTTCCCACTTTAAAATTATAATCTTAATAGTGTTATCTAATCTTCAATTGTAAAAAAATATTGATAGATCCCATTTAAATGCTTAAACATTTTAAAATATTGCACCGGCTTACGATACCAATATACCTAGTATCTAGTATTACCAAGTAAATAATTTACATATTCTGGAATAAGCATAAACAATGTAAAGAGAAGTGGAGTAGGTTGAGTAGGAAGGCAGACCCTGGTAATATTAATTAATGCCAGGAAGAAGAAGAATGTGAAGAGAACGAAAAAAATCAAATATACTGTTGTATGTATGTATGTATATTTGCTTATACTTACAATACAAAAGTCAACAATATTTTCATTAAGCTATAAGCAAATGTTTTCTCATATACATTTGTACTCGCAACGTTCATACCGGCGGAGGCACATCGATATTAATTCATGAATTATAGTATAAATTTATCACTTATAATAATTCACCGCTGAGGTTTTTATTTAATCAGTGCCCGTTTTTAATAATATACGTGGCTATCAATTATTCTTTCCCCATACAATTATTAATTATCTTATAAACCTTTTATTTTATTTAATATCGTTGTATTTCAGACAAATAATTGTGTTTGTCGTTTAATTAATAAAAAATTGCGGTAGGCGCGGTTAAAGTAAAATTAAGTGTTTAAAGTAAGTTTTTGTTTCGCGTGGTTAGTAGACCAGCTTGTATTGTGGCTTCTCCTCGTCGTCAAATTAAAATAATTAGGAGTTGTGGATGATGTGTGACATTCAGCTATTCTAATTGGAAGATCAATGCGTAGAATGGAACAATTAACGTGATATTATATAGACCATAGGCCCTGAGGCCAGTCATTAGCGCGACGTGTTATAGGTTCGATTTCCACTCGGAAAGGAAACGAAATATTTAATATTTTCATTTAAAGTCACGCATCTCATTCATTGACCAGAATTCGGCAGAGAGTAACGAGTGGAATATCTTAAAATTAGGCTCTATCTACATATCGCACCTTCAGAATTATAGAGACCTAATTCAAAAATGTCAATTTTTGAATTAGGTCTCTATAATTCTGAAGGTGCGATATATATGTGGGATATAGGATTAAGCTAAAATAATATAGCTCATACGTTTCCTCGCTAAAGGGACAAAACAAAATTAATTATTCAATTTGAACTCCCTAATCTCAGAAACTACTTGAAACTATTGCATTCAACTGATTCTTGCTTCAACTTTAATATAAATATCAAAAATCAGCAACAATTTTACTCGAATGCATAGATACTTCGATAATGAAACAGAAATAATAGCTGAATCGGTAAGAAATCAGCATTAGCGGATGACATCGTATATTTATGCTGTTTTGTACTCGCAGTTAGAAAAGCTAGTTCAGCTTAATGCATTGTTAGATTGACAAGGCAACAATTTATAGGCTCGTCCTTTGTGTCCTCGGTAATATATTTGAGCTATAGTTGATCATTATTACAATGGAAATGTATTATCAGTACGTAAAAGGTATTTATTTTTTAAATATTCTATGACACTAGTTTCTTCACTTGTATCTATATAACAATTAACATAAAAAGATCCTGCAACCCTGTTTGACCCACTTATTAAAGGAACGATTTTTATTTACACAAATTTTCATAGTACGAACATAATATAAAATGAGGCCGTCACGACGCGGGGGCAAGTGTGCGACTGTAAGCTCGACAGTTGTGGGTTCCATTACCACTCGGAGGAATGAAAGATTTAATACTTTCATTTCCTCGCTCTGCTATCAAGGCACAGCACGCGCAATCCCTCCAAAATTCAGTGGAAAGTGAAGAACGGAAGTGTCTTAACGTGAGCAGAGTATCTTGACACTACGAGTAGGTTCCCAAAATACAAAAACGACCTATACGCTTATTACAAGGCCTCGTAAATCATACAGCTATATCGCCATCGCTATATCTAGAATTTTACAAGTGAAGTTTTACATAATAAATCATAGAACACGTCCCTTAAGTTACGAGTATAGCACGAACGTTTAAGAGCTAATACATAAATCCAGTCAAATGCTTACAATATTCAAGTTCACATCGTCATACGATAACAGTTACACGACTTTACTAAACAGCGATGCTATAAATTGAGAATTAATATGCATTTCTATTCTTTTATATATAATGTTAAATATATAGTTGTGGGTTCGATTTTCACTCGGTGCAATTTTTATTAGGTATAATTTATCTACTACTTTTTGGAGATACATAATGAAGGACTAATTTCTATTTAAAAAATCTAATTGGGAACTATTATTTTGTTTTTAGCTTCATGCTATATTCCGCGCATAGCAGGCAGAGGGAACGTGATAGCTTAGTGTTAAAACATTCTTTTTCTTATTAAGACATTTCTGTTTCCCAGTTTCTGCCAAATTTTCGATTGAGAATATTTTAAATATTTCATTTTTAAAATATTCTCAATCGAAATGATTTCCAAGTGGGAATCAAACCCAGAAACCGTTGCGTTTTCAGACACAAACCTGTGCCACTGCGCCAATACGGAAGACGCGAATTAAATAAATGAAGGAACTAGTTCGGAAAAAAATAAACTATAAAACCATTACTCAAATTATCTCTACGATATCTAATATGATAATTTAATATTTGAATGATTATTGACGCAAAAAGTAGATGTTCATAGCAATAAAAACTAGTCCAATTACGTACCTACTTATTAATATCAAAGTAAGTAGGTATAAGTGGCTTATATAACGATATTAAATAATATTTTTTTTAGAATTCCGCTTTTAAATGACCTGCATGAATGAGTGCGTGCAAAGTTAAGATCCGTCCGCAAGAATACGTAAATGTAAAAGATGCCTATAGCTTTAGGGCAAATAACTTCTTTCTTTGGATGGAGGTCGAACCTACGACTATCACGTTTACAATCAAAGGCCACTGAGGCAACTGTAAAAGATATTTATCAATATTAGGGACCACTTGCCAAATACATTATACAATACTGATAGAGAGAAATAAATAGACAAGTCCGAAGATAATTTCATAGATTCGTATCTGTCACCCGTTACACTGTAATTAGTAGACTGAATTGCAGCTTTTGTTATCTAAAAAGATAAGATAAGTTATTTACTCATTGAAATAATATAAGGTATGTTTGGATTGCTTTGCTATTAGAAAGCAAGGTCGTGTGATAATTGTACATGGTTCAGCTTCGGTTATTTCATTTAATATGTAATTATTGGTGCAATTTTAAATTAAGTACGTTTTGTAGGATATGAGAAATTAAATTTTAATTATAAAAAGAAACCAAGAAGAAACCTGAATCTACAAGTTTAGATAATGTGAGTCTAGGTGTATATATTTTTTATTATTATTTTTTTTAACTTTCACTGGACATTTTCAGTATATTGTTAATTAAATAATTTCTTTTTATTATTTTCTTCTACCTTATATTTTTTTTATTCCTTACAAAAATGAAAATTTATGTTTACATGTATTAAAAATAAAACTATTACAAACTTATAATAGTATTCAATTCACACAAAATGAATATACATAGGCCTGCACGTCCATCCTGGAATTTCATCCTGAAATTTGTACGGAACCCTCGGTGGATGAGTCCTTCTCACACTTGTCTAGTTTTTATTAAATACCAACAATGAAAATTCTTATTTATTTCATAAATACAAACTACATCTAAAACAAGGTTCAAATCTGTACTATATACAAACAACGTAGTATTTACCCACTGAGTTACAAGCACTAAGGTATTTTCGCTTAATCTTATAATTTGTGACGTTAGAACCAGCCAGACCCGTATGATCCAGATAAGCAAGACAAAGCGGATACTAGCATGAGAACTGGACCACTAAGCGATATAATTGTATACGAGTATATATAGAAATTTCATACGTTTCCTTAATTTAATGCTGGTTGTATTAAACGACTTAATTACCTTTATCAGATCGGTATTTAGTGTAGGTTTATGTGACAGGTATATATATTTCGAAGGTGAACTAGTTTTGGCTATTACGTTGAAGGTCGTATTTTCGAGTTTGATATAGTTCATTCTTAAATAATGCCTTATAAGGAACATTGCATTGATAGCAATGCCAAATACATTATAATGTTAATGTCTTTCCATATTGCGAAAATATGTACTAGAAAATATCTACAAGACAGTCAATGTAAGTTTGTCTTTTTTTACTCACATGTCTGTATTTAGAGGAAGAAGCTTGGCTGAGCTTAACGTCGCGCTTTGTCTTTTTGCCAAAGCGAGGAAAAATGAAAATATTAAATATTTCGCATTAAAGAATCTTAACTTACCACCGTCCTGATTACAGACATACGCTTGTACCCCTACACCATAACGGTCTCATGGTATCACGGACTTGAATGTTGAGTGGCGGAATTAAACGCTGGTCTCAATCAAACACTACCCACGGTGTCATAATGGCAATAATATTTTTACTCAAAGCTTTGAACCAAATAGTAATTAATATAAGCAAAACTGCCACATATGTGACACGAGCAGGTGTTAATTACGAATTAATCAAATATCTATTCATGATATGAAATGTTTCATTTCATATTGAATAAGCATAATGCTGCTTATATGCATATTTGGAATTAATTTTTCATTTTAATAGCGAATGATCGTTATTAGTAGAGCGAGATTGTTATCGATGTTATTTATATGTCGGGCTGTTTGTTGATATGAAATGAACATTTTATATTTATTTCATATATAAATAACAACATTTTTTTAGCTTTACACTGTATCCCGCACATAAGGGGTAGGCGGAGGGAACCTGGGTACCTAGTGATAAGACACTCCATTACCATTAACATACTTCCGTTCCCCACTATACTATCATGAAATCATATGCGAAAATTGTCTGTATCTATATTTTTTCTCAGAATCGCCATTTCTGAGATAAAAAGATTCTAAGATTCAAAGAAGCCCCATCTGTACATAGTATAAGACAAAGCTGTTTCCCAGTGAGGTACTCGTAGATCTTTCAATCTGTTAACTGAACACAATGGATTTTAATGCTATTTTTGTTAATATGAATTTTATACTAAAGTGAAGACAAGAAAATTGGGTGTAAAGTTTGGAATGGTGTGTTTTAACCCGAGGTTCCCTCTACCTACCGTGGGGGAAATCGCGTAACTTAAAATTCATTACATAACAATGACATTGCAGAAATTTGTGGTCCAATAATATAATATTACTATTATATGCATTATGTATAAGTCCTCGTAATTCCAGCGGTGTCAGTAGACGTGACAATAAAATGGCGACCGCGGATGAATTCAAACGCCTCTCACTTTTAACTCTAATGGAAAACGTACAGTGAATTTTGAAAAATATATTTTTTTTTACAAAAAATAGCTTATTATAGGTAAACTGTATAAATAATATTATTAATGTTATATTAAAGGTTTAAAATTCGCATTAAAATGTTTACAATTATGTGTTTATACTTACAAAATATACTGTTTCACATCTGGAATTTACATTTTACGCGCAAATTTTTATAATTCTTTAATTTCTAATTTTATTTTTTTTAAATAAATTTGAAAAATATATATATAGAAAAAAAAATCATCACATCCAAATATTCTGTGTGCGTGTGTCTTTACTATCAATTACATTATTCAATCGTGTTAGGGCAAGTAATAAAACATTGAGTAATGCTGTCAAACAATTTCGACAGATAATTGATTTATTCACGATAAAATAAGATAAAAAGTAACAAACGGACAAATGAACGACATATTTTTTTATCTTTACGCATTCATTTCCCGTATTATATAAATCAATTTATTGTATTTTTTTTTGGTCATTATTAGCGATCAATATATTAAGTAAATTAAGAAGCGTAGCGTGGGACATTGTATGTTGAGTGGCGGAACTTAACGCCACGCTCTGCCTCGACACCAAAGTGAAGAAAGGAAAATATAAATTACACACTTTTCATTTCATTTCCTCGAGTGGGAATCGACCCCACAATAAGTCGTGTTTACATAAGCGTGTTTGAGCTCCTGCGCTACGACTGACCTAAGCCTAACATAAAATGTGCCAGCCAATAGTATTTTATTATATTGACATAAAGTAATAAATAATCCAGTGACATAAAGTAATTTTGCAATAAATATAAATCTAGATAAGCATAACTAGATTTCAATTTCAATAGCTAAATTTAATATAATGTCAAACTAAATATTTGACATATTATAACTGTACTAACGGCGAGGTCTATATGAACTGTCACAGATTATATTTCAATTATAATCTGTGAATGTTCGTTTTAGTTATTGATTATCTATAAATAAGTTTGAAATATATTTTAATTTATATAGTTTGTGGCTGTATTATTTTCGTTTATTTTTATTTCAGTTTCATGATATCTATAATATAGATAGAAATTATTATAGGAACATAATGTTTTAAAATAGGTTACTTTACAAATATCTTTTGATATTTAGGCTTAATTTTGTATATTAACAGTATGAAAAACACACAAAATAAATTATTAATACAAATAGTCTATCAAATACAAAGTACTAAATGATTTTTATAGTTAAAGCACTTGACACTAGCGCTATAGCAAGTTATAATATAATCGACACAAAACCGCAGATTTGCCGCAAAGCACGTTCAACCGTAGACAGGTGCAAAGAATTCGTTGAACTGAATCGTACGTCGAATATTCACTAGCCGCCGCAGCTAAGGAATAATTCAGAAAATGCATTGCGGACCAGGAAGGTGACCGAACGTCTAAAACTTTTATGGAGTACCATTTGCTGAATATTCGATGTTTTCTCGCTCAATAAAAATAGTCAAGAAATTATTTTAAAAAAATTTAATAAAAAAGTTACTGAAATGTCCATATCTAAAATGTAAAAGCTGTTAAAAGCTTATATATACTGATGTATATAATTAAGGCTTGATTGTCCAGTTTTGTATAGTATTTTTTTACAAAGACCGGTTTTTAGAATGCAACTATTTCCAAATTATACTTGAATTAATTGTGTTTTATCATTATACAGATATAATTACGTATACTTAGCATATTATTTAGCTTTTCACTATATGTCGCATATTAAAAATTTCATTTCTTCGAGTGAGAATCGAACCCACAACCGGTCGCGCTTAGATGTGCCTGCTTGTGCTCATATTCCAATGTTATAAAAATATATTACAGTAAACAAGATCAGCCCGAAACTCCTCATAGCACGAAACCTACAGCAAAATCAGTCAATACCAGGATAATCGGACGACTATATAAATGGTAGTCGCCCGCACAAAATTTATCGAAAAAGATTTGTGGATCGTGCCAATGCTGCAATTTGACTATCGGTAAAATATATTTTATGATGTCCACGGCACTTTGTTGGGCTTAATGGAGGTTTGTCGGCCTTTTTACTTCGGAATAGACACCCTGTATAAATAAAAACTAATGCGGCAGTTTCCTTTCGATAACGTTATTGGAAGGGTTTCGTGTGAAATTACACTATCATTTAGATGTTATTTTCACAATTTGCAAGAAAAATATTGTAATTTTATTTAAATGTGGCACAAGTGTTGCTGACGGCGCGACCGAGTGGTGTTCGCGGCGCTCGAAGCGTTAATAGCTTTAAATGACTAAGGCAGTTGATCGTCATAAAAAATGGCATACGTTGGAATTATTTTCATTCTCATCATAAGGTGTGTGTATTTTTCCCACCTTTAATAACTTAGCAGATGTATACGGCCCCTTTATTTTATAATTACAAACGTTTACATTACTAGAGGTAATGTGTTTTTAAATTGGTGCGGCAGATACCGGTAAAAAGTGAAACAAAGCGAAATAGCTTGTTCGATAATTACAATAAAACTTGTTGATTGCGAAAACAGTCATGTTGATGATAGTATGCCTTGTTCCATTTAACATGACTGTATTGACACTACGATAAATAAAGATATGTTTATCGAAGTAAAAATGGCTGGGAATGAGTTTTATTTGTTTTTTATAATAATTGTGCTTTTTAACATTTACTAAGGGTGACATGACGCAGCGGAATAGTTTTGTATAAACCTGACGGTAGTGAGTTAGTTTCCATTCGGGGAAATAAATTATTTTCATATCCTCCCAAAATATTGTATTTATTCAAATGTAAATTTTAGATTATCATTAACATTTTGTTATAAACTTAGAAATATAAAAAAAAATATATAGGTATAGAATATTTGATAATATATTGGATTATTTCTTCATAAGCCTTCAGTTACAAATTTCAGGGTAGTGAAAAACAATTCCAGTTTAGAGGAATACATTTTTTTAAATGACTCGAAACCTTCGATCCCCTCAGAACTATTGCAACAAAAATGTTATTTGACTTCGAAAAGTTATCTTTATTTATCATCTTGTCATTACAGTCATGTTAAATGGAACAAGGAATACTACCATTAAAATATTGCAATTATTATCGTTCCCGATCTGATGTGACAAAGTTATACAGTTAAAACAGCAGAAAATTGGGAACAAAGTGTTTTCTCTACCTTGCTATATGCGAAAGCTGAGCAAAGCAAAGAAAAATAATATGAAACTTATAACATTCATATCATCAAGGTCATTTATGTCTATAAAAGTTGATTAATCTCTTAAATCTTCCTCGCTTACCATCTGCCGTCAATCCAGGCATTACAATGTCAGCTATTAATATGGTGACCGCCATTTTTTTTTTACTTACAGAACAATTCACTTTTTGCGATATTTTCGAATAATTACTGCTATTTACACCATACGACACGATACCGCGAGAAAGTTTTAATTCTCTTTTTTATTCAATGTTTATATAAGTGAACCAGTAAATAAAATTAAAAACATATAGGTAAAAATAATAATAATTGTAAAATGATTAAATTATGTGTTATATGTGGATGCATCAAGCAACTAAATGATTTGACTAAACGATTAATTAGAATTTATATTATCTAATATGTACGTAGGTACTTTCTTAAATAGACATGACATTAAATGAAATTTTCTTCAACCATGTTATCATAATTACCATTTTTCTTTCCAATTTCAAAACTCTAAAATAACTACTTGAAATCAGCACTTTCTGTTTCCTATATAATATTGTAAATGAAAAGTTAATGATTGATGGCTGTGAGTATAGTATAAAGAAACTACACCGGATGGCCTATTTACGATTTATATAGGTTTTGTAGTCAAACGAGTATCACTGCTACAGGTGACTGCACAAAAATAGATAAACCTGCATGGTCACGTACAATGCAATTAATAGTAATGAATGCGCCTTTAACATCCTCTCGTCAACATATGACTAGTACCTAAAATATGTATGTTAAACCAGAATTTACCTAACAATATGAAAAGATCGATTTTCCTATACATTAATAAGTACAGATTGTCGACTAAAGAAGTAAAATTATGAAATTTCTATTTTTAACACATCCTGTATATATTCAAGTCAATATAGCACTCCTTTTTTATCCCCATTTTAAGACACTGCCTTCTGTTTATTAAACAGCTAAATTGAAATAGAAGTTTTACAAGAGTAAAAGAAAATAAAATGAAATCTTACTTTCTTCACAGTGGAAATCGAACCCACGATCATATTTACAGTCAGACATAGTCCCACTAAGTTACCATAAAAAAAGGAAAAAAAAATATTTTCTCTGATATGCATAAGAACTAAAACTGCAATAGTAACACAGACAAGTTATACTATTGCATACTCTAAACGATAAGAAAATGCTGATATTAAAGTATCAGCTTACACTAAATTTTAACTCATTGGGTTCTAGCACGCTATTATACTTAATTGAACACTGTTACATTAAATAATTCAAATTACCCGTTTGCTGTACCTACAGATATTTTATTCAATCTGTTAAACATCGACATTTCCGTGGCCCGTGGACTGTGGACTGTGGACTGTAGTGCCGCAATTCGATATTTAGGTTACAAGCAAACCTAGTCTATTGTGCAAAGTGAAATGTTTTAACGTTTTATTTGGTGTCATTTAAAAGACTGAAGCGGGTGAAATTTATGGTACAGAAATTGTGATATTGTGTATTTTTTATATGGGTAGCGGAGAGGGCCTAATCATGGATTTATTCTAATAGTTTATATTTTCGATAGTGAAATAAATAATTAAAACTATAATAAATCAATATCAATTAAATAAAATAGAAAGAGGTCTTTGCCCAAGAATGGGACAGTACAGGCTAGTATAAAAATAATAAAAACATCAATTATGGGAGCTCTGTGGCGCAGTAACACAGCGTTTGTTCCAACTTGGGGGTATTCCCCCAATAAATTCCCTCCATTGACTACATCTATTTCTTGGTTCAGGTAAGAAACAACAATACGGCTTTGAGTTGTACTAATCAGGGAAGGAAGTCTTAACTCAAAATTATTATTATCTTATCGTCGTGACTTATAATTATATGAAAATGAAATAAAAATATATATAATTTAATTTAAACATCGCTATTTCTTGTTCCAAAAACCGCTTGCCCAAGTAATGTTTTATTCAGACGTGCAACTCGTTAGCGGCGCACTGTGCTCCTAAACAAACCAGCATAGTGCCCACATTTCCTCAATACATTGTACCTACGTACTATTTTTGAAATTGTAGTTACATAATTATAGAAGCCTATTAGTGTGTTTTTGTAAAGATGTATATTAGTAGAACGTTATAGTTGTGGGTTTAAATTCTACTTGGGGTAAGTAAATTCTTTTCATTTCCCGCTTTGGTAAGAAAACAAAGCGCTGGTTCGAGTTCTTTAGCTCAATACGCAAGTTTTTAAATGCAGGATACAGGGTAAAACTAAGATATAAGAAGTGTATTTTAAAAATTGGAAACATATCCTAAATTACCTTGTGAAACTTATAAATGTTAAAGTTTGTTCAGAAATAACAATAAACGCCGTACCGTACGCATATACTGCGCCTTATATAATAAATGGGTTTCCAAATTTCCACATACACAAAAAAAAACAATAAAATAACATTAATTAAAATATGTCCAAATTCAATATCAAATGCTATTAGAAATCGACCAGATTGATTCCTTTGGAACTCTATGCAACATTTAATTATATGAACTGGCTAATTATATCTCATAGAAACATCGACCTTGTCACAATAACAACGGTAGCCGTAACAATGAGCTAATAGTGTTGCAAGAATTTCTTGTAAATATCGTGACATACGGGTGCTAAGAAACTAGTGACGTGAGTTAATTTAGCCTATATTATTATGCTTTTCTTGATAAATGGATTGACCAACGGAAAAATATTTTTTTTCAATTTGTAACTATAATTCCTGATATTGGTGCGTCCAACCCAGCAGTCGTCAGCTTTATAATATTAGTAGAGGTATAGAAATTATGAATTCCTTAAAAGATTTTATTGTTTTTTTCTTATAAAAAAAATGTTTCTTGTTTCTCAAAGCTAGTTGTTGGTTGGCCCTTTTTATGATGTAAATTAATAGGTGCCAGTATAAAACTTAATAGGTGTCAGTTTAACACGTTGTCGATACACAAAAAATGTCATAATTATTTTCTTCATCATCTAGATGCGCGGCACTCTACTACTGAGGAAGGAGGAGGTTCATAGGAATATCCTCTCATATCTTTTCCTTGCTCAGAATGACAATGCGAAATTGAGTTCTCTCTCTATCTTTAGTACAAACGTCTCAAAAATTGGACATAAATATTTTAACGCTAAGTTTATTTTATTCAAAACAAATAACAATATGATTATTAGCAATTGCAAAGGCAATTCTTCAAGATAAAATTGCTTTTTCTACCATGTAAAAGCATCTTGCAAGCCGTATGTTCTATTAAGCCGATGTAAAGATAAATGAATAGATGGTCTATTCAGGCGGCATTTCAATATTATCGCGGACCCTGTCAGAGAAGAATGGACCGAAAGTGTAGATATGAAGTAGTGTCATTACTCACAGGTTGCGTTGGATTACCATAAGATTTTAAATAGTAGATTTAAGTTACGCTATAAACGTAACGGTACAGTGTTGTTTTTTTTTTATTTTGTGGGTTAAGTAGGAAAAAAAGTTAATAGTAGTTTATAAATTTTCGCATATTCGCAAAAGTTATATGGCATACAGCGTAACTTAACGCCGCAGTCTAAACATAGTCTACATACAAAAAATAAAATTAAATAAAGATATTTCTTACTTTAATTTATATTTAGAAATATCTCAAATCGTATCTTTATACAAAAACATTCAATTTACTTGAAGTATCCTAATCATTTCTTGTTTGCTGAGAGGAATTTAATTATACAAACGATTTCTATTATTAGATGATTCATTTTATAATATTTTATGTCCAATATTTTTCACATTAATAAACATAAGACCGGTAGTCGCGGTAGCGTGACTGGTGGTGGGTTCGATCCCACTCGAGGAAATTAAATATTTAATATTTTCATTTCTTTGTTTTGGTAAGGAGGTGTGCGGTATACAGCGTAACGCTAAAAATATATATTTAAATAAAAATAATTATTTAAATAAAGTCTATACCTAGTATAGGAATCAAACTCACAACCACCGCAATTACAGTCATACGCCATACCACAGGTCCACGACGGCTTCATGATAATCAATAGATATCTAAAGTTGTAGAACTACTATCATAACTTCCATTATCTCATCGTAAATCACTACTGAAAATTGTAGTAACAAACGCAATACAATGAATAAATTGTTTTCTTATAATGGTAGTAGTCTACATTAATATACATGGCGTAATATTTGCTCGAATAGATTTACAGTTTACTTTCACACTGGAATGAGATACGTTTTAGATTTAGTTATATTTTGTGTTAGTTATTCAAATAAAGAAATTAAGGGGAGTTTGTTTGGTTAACCCACTAAAACTCAGGAACTCCTATTAATTTCCATTTAACAACGCGGGAAAAGTCGCAGGTAAAAAGCTGATAATTTTTTTAGCCTCACGCTGTATTCCGCACATACCAAGGTAAGCAGAGGGAACCTGGGATTATATTATATTACCTTATATATTTTTTTATTACTTTTGAATGGGATCTACGTCCATTCCTAGCTAACATCAAAATAATAATTGAATATTACATCACAAACTCAGTTTATTCGGTTTAAAACTACTAGAATTTATACCTAATTTGTATTTGTTCAATAGTAAATCCCTATTATTAGGAAGGAATGTTTGGCTCTAGCTTAAATCAAATTATCTCAAAACATTCCATTATTCTAATTACGATTAAATAAAATGTTACCTTAAACACAGTCCAATCAAAAACTGACTTGATACTTTCTAACGCGTATGATTTTTTCTAAATACATGCCATATACGAAACCGCAAGCAGAATATTTATGTTAAACTATTTTGACTGTTAGCTTCATGAAAATAAAATCTAAAATTGTGTTACGTTTTTTCAATATTAAAGCGTTGTCTGTTGCTTTCAGTTTGAGCTTGAGGGGACAATTTGCGCCGTCCGCTCAACTGGTGTGATTGTTAACTATGCTACAAAGATTATAAGTTATTTAGTATTATCGATGCACGATGCTGAAGTAGGTACTAACCGGACATTACGTGATGTTCACCTCTCATTAGGCACCTCTCGTCAGAGCAGCCTTAGTACTTTAGGTTTTATTAAAAAAAACATAGTATTTTTATGACAAACATAAGTAGGGGGTAGCGTGACTTACGCCCAATGTTAATAATGTATCTCCGATCTCCAGTTAACGTCAATCTTGGATTTTTTGACATGTCTATCCAATCACTAACCTGCATGCCGTCCTCCATCTCTGTCTATTTCACTCTATGGTTGCAATTTATGGATTAGGATTGATTATTAACATTGGGCGTAAATAGGACAGTCTGTGTGAATGTAGCCGCGATGATTGTAGATTCAATCTCCGTTGTGAGAAATCCATTGTTTCCTTTAATCGATATAATACCATCTATAACCACTCTCTAATTTGGAGGAAAAGTAGTCAACGGAGTGCTCTGTCACAAGGTTCTCTCTTCTCTCTTCTCACCTTGCTAGCTAGTATATAAAGAAAAGTTTCAGACTGAATGTCAAAATAAGTACTACATTTGCTTATATAGATATATTCATGAGATCAATATTGATCCTCCCTGTTGTGCTAGCTACGTAGACAGCCATATCCGCCATCAATACGCAAGATGCAAAAGGTTTTTAATTTCATATTTTTACTAAACAAAATGTTTTTATCCGATGCACCGTTCAAACGTCGTATGAAAATTATCCCTATAGACGTATAATAGCATTTTATTAATGCAACGAGAGCGAAAATAAAGAAATAAATATAAAACACACGTAGAATAAACAAAAGGACCTGCCTCATATTTTTTCAGTTCCGCTCGCCGCGGTGGCTCGAAATCCAATACGTTTTACAAGCCGACAAAATAAAAGAAAAACATCAATGGAATCACCAATCCGACCTAATTTTGAACGCTATCCGTCATGAGAATAACGTCTATAGAATATTTATTCAGTCTTTGAACAAATCGGGACAAAACTACGAGTATATACGCTTTGGTTTGTTTTGTGTACAATTGATGGGTTTTTGCATATGGCTTCGTTTCAGCAATTGTAGTAAAATGATTTTTAATCATTACATAGTTTAGATCTATAATATTTTTGTGCATTATTTTTTGTTTTTCTAGATGAGTTTAACTAAATGAAATCTTTTACTTTTTTCTTTGTTTCAAAAATGTAAATATACTTATTATCTATACCTTTATCATCTGAATCTTTAATTGAGATTGCATAGGCCCTATAATATTAACATTTTTACATTAGCCTGTTCAGATCTGGATAATTGAATATGTTGATACGAATTTCAAAACTACGCCACACTTATTATACAAAAAGTGCATTGAAACGAATTTATTTGTTTATATCCATATTATATAAACTCAAAGTAAAATTCAGTCGCTTAAATCAAACTTATAGACAAAAGCTAATTAAAAAGCAAAACTTAAACTATTTTTAAGCGTTTAAACGAGCGCTGACAAATAACATGTGTTCGTTTAGTGTTTTATTTTTAGTTCGACCTACACTGATTAGAAAGAAGATTGAAACAGATGAACGAACCAGTAACCCCTTAGTTTATGTATGATATTCTTTTTGTCTTCAGAGAATCAATTTATTTGGTCCTTTGTAGTACGCCTGGTTAGTAGCTATGTTAATATTTATTTAAATATCATTTAATATTTAAGAAGAATTTAAGGTACTTAGTACTAGTAGCTGACTGTGTGATATACGAGGTACATATTAGGTTGTAAGACGTTGTCATGTCAAAATTTAGAAAAGTATACGAAGAATAATATTTTTGATTGTTTTGGTACTGGTGAAATGTGTCTCACTAATTATGATTAATATTTTGGAGGTACATTCAAAATTTACTAATTTAAGCAAACAAAACCTAATAAAAAATAAAAAAAAAACTAATTAATAATTTTGGCATACCCAGAAACAAAATTAATGATACAGCAATATTATGGCTCCTTATACCTATTAAAAAATAGTGACCATGGTGGCGGAATGGGAAAGCGACTGACTATAGATACGACATTCGTGGGTTCGATCTTCGAATGAATTAATTTCATCTTTGTCTAACTAGGAGGTATAAAACTGAAAAAAAAAGGCTAATTTTAAATTAACTGTAACGGTACTAACAACAAAAACCATCAAAGAACTTCGTAGATGTACTTCACATAATACCTTAATAATGATAATAACTGTGATAAAGATATGATTTTGATGTATCTAATTTTAGTCGTATCAAGCCTGATGTTCAAATAGATATGTACCAATTAAACTTGAGCCATCATTACCGTGTTATTCTTCTAGAATTATAACGATCCGCATTTCTTTCACCAGTGGCCTCTAAAAAACGTTTATTCAGTCGCTTGGAGCTACACCCAATAATGGTATAAGTAAAATTAGTTAAATTATACATTACCGTATTTATGTACTGTACTTTAAATTGGTTCACATCAATTTATAAAATAACTCTCTAATTAATCTTGTTGTACTAATAATATGTTTAAATATGAAGAAATTACTACAGTACCTTTTATTTATGAAGATTATTTAAATAGGTGTGCATCTAGCAGAAAGAATTACTTAAACTACTAAATTAAATAAAAAAATAATAATAGATATAAATAAAAGAATAGATAATAGATCAAAATTTGCGACACAGAATTCAAATGAATTTTCCTTCTTAATTTTTATACGTTCTAGGAAACTTCTATATTCTACAGTAACCTGCTTGAGATTGCCGAATATTATACAGTTATTGGCCACAACTTCATGACTACTAGCGACTTTAACGAAATTGTTGAATTGTAATACAAATTATGAAATTAGCAATGGCAGAAGTAACATCAGCAAAAATGTATAATTTCTAGGTTAAGCAATAAAATCGATGTTGCTGCTATATGCAAGTATGCAAGCTAAACGCTTGTCTGGCATTATTTGAATACTTCATTTTTTCATATTAAAACACAAAATATGAATAAATGAATATTACGAGCACAGATAATATTTTAAAATGATACTTACCATCCATTTACTCGTTTAACAACATATATTGCCCGCTCTCCCCTAAGGGAGACAAGGCAGAGACAACTATTATTAAAGTAAAACTTCAAGCAATTACAGCCCTTATTACTGGCATTAAAGGTTGAAATTATGACAAAATTTGTATACCCGTGAATTTGAAACTGTATATTTTTGTAAAATGGCTCCGATTACGCTGAATTACACCAGCTCTTAAGTCCGATTTTATATGCACAGGAGAGAAGCGGCTAATCGTTTCAAAACTCTCATTACTTGTGTCCCTTCGTTCTTTAAAAGCCTAATAAATTATTAATTAGATGGTTTTCGAAACTCGTTGCCTTAAAATTGAAGATATTAATGTCATTTTTGCCCTGAAAATGTTTTAATATTTTGAACGGAGGTTAAAATTGTACAGCTGACAATATTTTAGTATTAGAAATTTAATATTAACGTTTATATATTTTTTGTTGTTTGTTAAAATTTATAATTATTACAACATAATATAAAGGCAACTAGTGAAGGTAATAATGATAAACATTAATAAAAATATGTCTTTAAATAATGCGATTAAAAGGATTTAAAACTTATAAGTATTACGTGCATGATATTATGAATGTAGTGTTTAATACTCTTTAACGACATCAAAAAAAACTTGATTTCCAAAGACAAGAATGTACATAAGATTTTTATACAATACTGTTGACACTAGGTTTCCTCTACATAACCTGTTGTATGCGGGTTACAGCGTGAAGCTGATTATTTATTTATTTTTCTAAGTAGACAGAGAAAACGGAATGCCAAATACCAAAGATTTTTATGACATAGGTACTTTTAAACATGATGAATGATCAAAAAATGACCATAAAAAGTACCTATACGAGTACACTATTTACAAACAAGTAATCTCACATTACTTGACGTTCCAAAGGCAAGGTCACACCAGGTCTGGTCTGGTCTGTGAATGATGTTGACGCGCGTCGCCTTTGACTCCAAGTCGTTCAAACGTCTATCTTCTTCTCACCTTGGTAGTATTCATAGACTAGTATACCATAAAAAAAATTAAAAACAAAATTGTAAATATATGATATGTTCTTTACAGAATTAGGAACTTTAATATTCGGATATTACTTTATTTCGTGAAATATAATTAAGTACTGTAATAAGTTAAATGTAGTAAATAAAATCATAATTTTTGTTTACTTAACAGCCTTTGATATCATGGTTTTAAAAAAATGACGTTACTTTAATATTCGAAAACTGATTGAAACATATAATTTGTGACCTAGTTTTTCCATGTTACTACTGCTTTTATTGTACGTTAGGTGAAGTTCTCATCTCATCAAATTTTAAACAAAAATTATTCAGAAATACCTACTAATATCTTTTGAATGCATTGACTTAAAACCTTCACAATTTTAGTGTTCTACGAGACCACGTAATCTCGAGATAAATTATCTTGACAGTTGGACAGACCAGCAACCATTTTTACCTTTTGAAGTAATGGAATCCTTAAAATGTTAATAAGATCAACTCCCGCAAAGAGAATATCACTTAATGTTATATTAACAAAGTCATTATTTAAGTCAGAGATGTCAATTATTTCTCTAATTTTTACTATACTAACTTGTTTATTAATAAAATTAGTTTTAAGAACATTATTTTATTTATATACGCCGCTATTATATTAATCCATATGTTAAGTAAAACTGAGTTATTGCAAAAATATAAAATAAAGTTTAAACAAATTTTTATTTAACGGATCATATTTTTAATCCTAGGCTATAAATTGTGCGTATCGCGTCGAGACCGTGACATCAGCTGTAATGATTCATTAAGTGCCTCTTCGGGATTATCTTATTGTAACGAAGCCGAAGTCATATACCTACTTGTTCAATTATACTTAATAAATGTTAATTTTATATTTATAAGGGAAGTTAGTTTAATGTTATGTAAAAAGCATATATAATTTTAATTTATAATATTCAAAAAAGTTTTTTAGTTAGTGATAGCTATATAAGGTTTTTGTAATTTTGTATGAAAGCTCTTTTTTCAAGACGAAGCGTTCTCCGCTCTCTGATTTTCGTTTGATAACGTGTATTGAGTAATAGAAGTGAAAACCACATTTTTCTTTCAAAAAATGAAAAAATATTAAATAAAATAATTCTACCCTTTAATAATCGATAGGATCCACAACGAAGACGATGGTACGTTAGATGTCGTTAGGATGACCTCATCTATAAAGTCTTATTTAGAGGTATAAATGTATATATCACTAAATAATTATGTTATATTTCAGAATAACTTCAAAGCAAAATAGACATAAAAATTTAATTAACCTACAAAATATATTTCACAAACTTCATTTCCCCAAAAAAACCTGAAAAATAGCTTATGCTAATAAGCTAAGTAAATAAACATGTTACTTCATTAAAAGCGTCCAAAGCATCCACTAATAAGGCACGAGCGCCGTGAAAACCAGTATTCAAATCAGCCACTTTTAATGTCCGTTAAATTACTAATTTTATATCATATTAAAACTTTTGATAGCCTTAAAATTGCGGCAACAACGAGAAAAAAGCTAAAGTAATTTCAATTTAAGGAGTGACATATTTGTTATCTGTACATTTTTTTCAACATTTTTTATGTTGGTACTTATTTTTGCTAAATCATCACTAATGTTGCCATTTTCGCATAAAATAATATTCTTGTAAATTGTCAACTTTTGTTCACAAAGTGCAAAAATATAATACATTTTATATTTATTCAATGATAAATTGATTATAAGTCGATTACATTTTCACGCATTTAGCTGGATCATAATTATTTTTTCTATAGCTATCTAATATTTTTTAAATTTTCTAATTGCTTATATTCATTTCAGCAATATTTTCATTTCTCCAATCTAATAAAATAATCTACACTGTATTTCAATAGTAGTAGTATATGGAGATATGAATTTTATAAGCAAAATACTATTTTGTTTTTATAGCATAACGAAAAAACAGGCATATTATAAAAATATTCCCTCTTATTAGAATTTCACCACGATCCACGCCACGATCATCGCGTTTAAGCTTTCTAATTGATACACAAAATGACGACGTTATATATATTATATATAGATAAACTATTTACATATATTGATAAACACAGCCTTAATTCACTAAAAACCTCGATATCTATATCTAATTGAAGTACACCGACATCACAAAGCAATTAAACGCACTAAATTCCACGGACAGTCGCCGCGTACAATTATAAATTTGTTATGCATTACACGCTACGGCACATTTCGTGTGTACATACCTTTATAAAATATTTGTTTGTTATGGCTACATTATGATTTACATTTATTGCTTTGACTCAACTATTTCAATATTGTATTTGTTTTTTTTTTGTATGAATTTTGGTATATGATTACGTGGTTTATTGTTATCATATAGTTATTGTTTGATTTAGATAGAAGCAAATTTATATGCACATTAAATTGTATTTTTTTAAATAAGGATTTTGCAAATTATTTATATAAAAATTCATTTTAGAATTGTAGTTCAAATATTTGACTGAAAACTACTTAGTTTGTTTCAAGAAATTTATATGTTTGTTCTAAATAATAATCTAACTCAGGAACTTTATAGGAACAAATATAATCTAATTGCATTACTGTACGTATTCGATACGTATGGTAATTTTAAGGTGGATTTTAAGGTCATGTGACATTTTTGAATATATGACATTACTATATTTTTTCGAAACACCATAGATTAAGAACTGAACTTACTTTAGTTTTTTTAATAAAATTCAAATTTTCTAATGCAATGATTGACATTAATAATACTGAAAGTATAAATACTATCTAAATAATTACCTTCCAAAACTATGCAAAACTGCCTTCCGAGCCCGTGTTAGCTTTATATTTTTTGAATTGAATATGACAAGATGTGAATGTTTATTTTTTAAATATGTAAAGTATATCTTGGTATATATAAATAAGCAAAGTGCAAGCTACCCACAACGAGACAAAAATAATGTAAATACATCAAATAAGATACAGCAAGTTAGCAGTAGTTTACCAAGTACACAAAGAAATCCAATAATCCCGCTAGCCGGCTGTCTGGAGAATTCCAAGTTTGGGATCAGCTGTTTAATCCCTTCATTTCTCGGACAATTAAACTTCTGATTTAACACAAATCGAAGACAATCCCTGTTCAACCATAATAGTTTATTGGATGAGATGCGATTGCTTTCATATTTGATCTTGTATCTATTATATATATTTTGTAAATATTGAATACATTCTCTATTCCTTTGTAATTTCCTTTTATAAATAATTTACGTTTATTTAGACGTGATTCTTGGGGCAGAGGCTCATACCTTATTTAGAGGACTACTTTTTTATCCCTCCTGGTAAGACAAAAAGCGGCGTTGAATTCCGCTTCTCTACATGTAATGTCACGAGTTTTGAAACGGAGTTAATTTGACACCAGGTCCTTTCCTGCCTATGCCATAAACTACTAGACATAAATCGACATAAGTGAATTTATTTTCTATAATTTTTTGCTGTCGCAGTATTTTTGTGACATGAAATACCACTAAATTACTAAAATCTATATTCTTATTATGAAAAAGATATAAATTATTTAAAAACAAATACCAAACATATTTCTTCATTAACTCTAGGAATATATTTAAAAATCAAAATCGTGCATTGCGTGCACTGTGTTGTCACGCAATGTATGTCGAACATTTTAACTTGTCCTTATTTCAACAAAAGCACACGAGAAAAATTAAACAAAACCACGAGTCCCTATTAAAAGGAATAGTACACTTCGAGCGTAGATATTCTTATTTTGTAAGCTTTTTTCAATATAAAAAAAATGTGAAAAAATAAAAACATTACTATACAGTATCTCACATATAGCAGGATAGGCTGAGGGAACCTGGGAACCATTCTAACAAAAATAATTTTCCAATTTGAACCGAGTTCCTGAGATTAGCACGACCAACAAAACAAACTCTTTCCCTTTACAATATTACTATAGAAGTGTAGATAATTTCAACTCAATAGCTACTCTATCATAATTTATAAGCAGTGTACCTTTACAAGACTAGTTGTATAAGCATTTGTACTTCCTTTTCTAGAAATCGTACGCGAGGATTTCCTTACAAATGAGGCAATTAGCAGAACTGCCATCAATTCATAGACCAGTAGACTTTCTAAGGGTTCAAAGGATGGCGGTACTAAAATGTGCATATCAACAATCGACGCAAATAAACGACGCACTATTTTGCTTACAATACTATATCCTAAAAGCCCTGTTATTAATAGTATGAAGCCACAATATCGTGTAATTGCAAATGGTTCTCTCATGCTGTCTCACGTTCAGAACAGAATGTGGAATTGACATCAATTATGAAGGTACTCAAGGAAATGGTTTTCGATAAGTTTGAAATGAGAAAGGTAAGCTTAAGCCTCGCATAAAGTCTATTTTATTATCATAAAGTTTCTTAGACCAGTTATATAATATGTATTTAGTATTATGTTTAAAGTTTTTATAAACATAATTTGTCTTTGATACTTCAAAATATAAAAAAAGATTAATTCGTATCTTGCTTTAAAACAGAATACTTAAATAAATAAATAAATATTTGTCTTGAGTGGAAATCGAACCCGCAACAACAGCTTAGTAACTACTATGTACATAAAATAAATAATCGAATTACAATAAATTATACATATTTTATTTTTTAAAACAAAATGTCTATCGACTAGCTATATATGTGCTAAATAAATAGTAGGAAATTAGCATCTCCATTGTATTCTTTGTTCTAAGTAAGTCAGTAAAATGTTCATTTTACTACCTTTTACGTCCCACGTTGGTCAGAATATAAGTTTACGTATTTCGACGTAGTGTAATCTCGATTCATATTTTCGTTTCATAGCTAAGCTTTTATCGAGTCAACATTTGTTAGTTGTGGGTGTTTTTGTTTTAGCTTTGTTTTGAAGATTTTTTTTAAGTTTAAAAAATAATTTTAACCAAATGGTCAACATTGGCTTAACTGATTATTTTTGTATACTTTTTAAGGATTTTTCTGAATGATATATTGAAACTTGAGAAACAACCCAAGTGTCTACGGTAACTCTGTCCTGTCCTTATACATTAGCTATAGTACTCTACCAAACAGCACGTAGAAAAATAAATTTAAAAGCTTAGTATACATTAAAATGTCAAAATATATAACTCATAACAACTTACAAAAAATTTGCTTTGCGCTGTGTTGTGCACGTACTCGTAGCAGGGTAAAGATACTCCGTTTCCCACTTTTTGCCAATTTTTTTGTTTTGAAGGTATTGCATTTTGTGTGGTGGAACTCAACACCAGGGATTTGTTTAGGTGCCAGAGCAAAGAAATATATTTTTTAATAAATAATAAATATTTTTTCCGAGTGACGCTCGAACCCACAACCGTTACCTTACAGTCCTCTATAATAACTTTTTATAAATACATGAAAACCGTCTCATATTATAATTCATTAGATTAACGTTCACGATTGTACTACCAAAACGTACGTAGCTAAATACGATTACCTTACAAGTTACGTTATATTGAATCCGTATTGACTATTGTAGTTGCGTTCCCAGGGCCACTGTTAAAGCCCACACGCATACATTTAAACACCTTATTTATAGCTAACACGATGACCTTTTATGGTAGAGAGATCCAAAATCTATCTATATGATAAAAATAGATTCTATTCAACTGTAGATAAGTTTTGGGAGTTAATATTTGAGGTATAGTGATGTTAGATATTTTTTTAATCGATTTCTGTAGGAAGAAAAAGAGGTTATCAATTCGACTGTATGTTTTTTTAAATATTTTTTTTTATGTTTGTTAATTTT
>JAEBDU010000079.1:61008-97526 GCA_016802625.1 Heliconius numata
ACAATATTCATTTCAATGGAATTCTGTTAGTGTAAATCACTACATCGATTATTTATTGTGTTGATTTTGTACAATTTATAGTCCTCATAACTTATACGTCAAGCTCACGCCTTCTTGCATTCGATGATTGCCCGCTTATCGATGCATCAGCATCGCTTCTTCCACCGATCGATAACAATCACATTTTTGATATTTTAAAAGAAATTTCATTTAAAATTATTTTTAAACGTTTAATAATTCATTGCATTACCAATTTTTATACTTGCTATTAATATTAAAAATGTTATTTTATTTTTTCATAAAAAATATTGACAAGAAACAAGACGACAGATAAAAAATATCCATATTGTATACTAAAGACACAGCGAACCTGTCATCTCTGAGTCACAAACACAAAAAATATAAGGGCTACTTATGAGGAATTCAATCAATTACGCCGATGGCTTCAGGAATATATGGGTACTATAGGTTTGAGCAAAAAATCTCTCATCGAATCAAGTAAAAACTCTTTGGCGATTCGATGTTCGACAGCAAAAACTGGATACTCGGTACAGGGAATGTTTAAGAAAAAACGTTGGCCCCTTAATGGTTTCGGCACTCGGCAAATACAGTGACATCGCAAAATTAGAGAATACCTGACTGACAGCGGAACTCGATTCTAAATCGATAGTTTTTTAGGTTTTATAGTATAGTCCGATTCAATCGGTGATTCGTGTTTAAACAGGAGAACAAAGTCTTACTTCATATTTTTTTATTTTTTTAAACGTTGTTTTTTGTAAACGTTTAAAATTTTGATACTTGTTTACCGATTTTACTTAGTTTTTCTTCTTAAACAGATAAAAAATATATATTAGCAAAACTAATTCATAAGAAAACAAATATGCAACAGAAATATTTACATAAACTTTTAAAACTATTAGAAACCTAATGTGAATAGTTACCACTAATTTTGAAATATACGGACATTCATTTGAGTAATGAGTAAAAAGCAATTATAGTTTTGTTTCATATGGCGTCCATATTACTATTTTCATTTTCAGGACAATATTACTTTGAGTTACTCTGATTGGACAAACAGTTGGTTGACGCTTAATTGAGCGTGACTTTTCTTTGTGGTTACCGCAAATTGTATTGTGAAATTGCAAATACAATTTTATTCTTTATTTTAAAGTAAATAAGATCCAATTTTCTTTCATGTTTTTTCCAAGCAAAATGCTCGTGGTCAGCGCCACGTGCAATTTTCTTGTTATATTATTGGTTATTTATACACCTTTTAAGTTCTTCCGAGCACTGAATTCACATACTATTATCTTTTATGTATTTGTTATTAAGCTTAATTTTTTTTATAATTGTAATTATAAAGAAAATTTGATTTTACTTTAGAAAAATATTTTTCTGTTCATATTATTATATTTTTATTACACGTGCAGTGTTAAATTTGGGAACCTAGTGTTAAGACTCTGTGTTCCCATTAATATTTTGCCGTCTCCCACTTTCTGAATTCTGGAGGCATTGCGTGTTTTGAGTGAGACTGAGAGGCAATGTATGTTGCAGGGGCACAAACGTGCGACTGTAGAAGCGACAGGTTGAGGGTTCGATTCCCGTTCGAATATTTAAAAAGTTGCGGAGCGAATGCCTGTACCGTAATAATAAGATTTAAAGAAATAAATATAGATAAAATAAAGAGTTCCGAGTGAGTTTTTCACAATTTTTCTAAAGAACTCTTGAAATAGTCTCTAGAAATAGTCACCAAAAATAAAATATAACATAACATTTGAACCAAAACTAACCTACATACAACAAAAGTATAAGACAAACAAAGTCAGTTCATATCCGGGCATATATCACGAGTTCCCCTTCCTAGTGGGCGGTCAATAGCGCGTAGTGGTAAATCGTGCGTCCAGGCAGTACAAGTATCAATGGAGTCGCAGCGTCATTAGAACAGTTGATTGGGCGAGCTTTGTAGAAGATAAAATAACACTGGTATCTAATAACAAACAAGATTTTGCTCTAGTTTTAAGTTTTTTTTGTGTTATTTTAAAACACTATCGTGGCATAGGGGCAGATCAGCAGATTCTGATAGGAAACACCATGGCTTTAGGTTCGATTTCGATTATAGTAATGATTTGTTTTCACATACGAGTACTCGCTCTCGTTAAAATTAAATCTTAGTCTTAAGTGGGATAAAGCGTAAAATTTAAAAAATGTCGTTAGAAGTCTTTGTCTAATTTTGTTGTACCTACATATATATTTTCAGTTCCTCACTCTGGTGATGCGGCGTTGTGTTCCGCCACTCAAGTAATCAGTGGCGTAGCTAGGGTATTTGCTGCCCGGTGCGGCTCGGGGGACTTGATGCCCCTTTCCTGTTGATGACTTCTAAAAAAAAAACGAAGCGATCGTCAATGTTGACTTCTAAAAAAAAAACGTTTAAGTTCTAAAAAAACAAAGTGATCGTCGACTTTGATGCCCCTTTTATTTTGATGCCCGGTGCGGCTTAAAGGACTTGATGCCCTTTAAAATGGTATAAAGTCTAAAAAACAAAGAAAAAACACACTAATCGTCGACTTTGATGCCCTTTTCCTGTTGATGCCCGGTGCGACCGCACCGCTCGCACCCCCCTAGCTACGCCACTGCAAGTAATGCCTTTAGAATTCGGGGGAATGTAGGGCACGATAGGAACGGATTATCCTGACACGACTCTCTGACTGCTCTCTGAGTACTCTGACTACTCTGTTATGTTCATAATACAGTGTGAAGCTAAAAAAACCTACGAAAAATATATAAGTACTAGATTATGAAATCGAGTGATTTTATACGTTTTATCTAAATAATTATCTATAATTCTATTATGACTTATAAAAGCAGTTGCAGCTCTTGGGATTAAACAAAGACTATCAATAAAATCCACCCCTTGTCGAAGTTCCCTTCTGGTCTGATTACTATCGGTATATTATTTCGCCACCCATTCTCTTGTCAAATGAACATTCATTTCGAAAAGGCCACATTTATTATTGTTTTTTTTTTGTTTAGTTGAAACGTCATATTTCATCTAGTATCCTATAAAACATGGAAATTAATAAAACTGAATTAGATAGAAAAACTATTAAAACGCGTTATGTCACACACTTTCTTGCAGTTAAATATTATTATATTTTTGACCTATTTAATTCACGAAGATTTTTTTAAACCTATAACGGTTTCGTTTAAATTGTTTACTTTCCAGGTGCAGCAGAACAGCATCAGCAATTATGAAGTTTGTAGATTAAATTTCCACTCGAGGCATTGATTATATATATATTTTTATTATTCCGCTTCGGTAAGACAAAACATAAAGTTGAGTTTCACCATCGAATTCAACCAAAAAGTCTTTCGGTATCTTTGTCTAAAATGTCTCTTGTCACAAGACAAGAGACATTTTAGACAAAGAACAATCAAATTCTTAAATAATTTAAATCACAATTTAACTGCAAATACCAACAAAAAAATACCGAAATAAAGCCGGAAGTGTCACTATACCATAAAATAATGTAAAATCTCTTTCAAATAGTAGCGAAAACCTGTATTATTAAGCCAAATAATATATTTAATAATTTAATGGTCCGTGGGCGGATCACATTTTACACCTTAGATATAAATATTCTGTCTACGAGGTGTGACATTAATCTTTCTTATAATATTTGAATAATTTAACTTTAAATTTATATAAAAGCTATTATTGGGGCATTTTAATACTGATATATTTGATATGCTTAATTTTATAACATTATTATTAGTACAAACATTAAGTATTTTTTTAGGAAGTAATAAAGTTCTATTCTGTTTAAGTATCTATTGCTATAAAATTCTATAGGTTTCAGGATATTCCTATTGCTAATAACTTCCTCTATTACTTGTTTACTGTTTCTGAAGAAGTTATATACGAAAGAAAAGTAAAAAGAAAAGTAAACTATAGAAATAAAAAAACATAAAGCTAGAAAAAGAAAAAGTTTAGAATGTATTTTAGGTTCTTCTATACCACTTTATTTTTTGTTTCCACTACCATTTCGCTATTTCGTATGGCATTCATATGAAAGCATTCTGCAATTCGCAATTTCTTAGCGGTTTGTCTAATGACCATCTCAGGTCTGACCCAGTTAGCGTCCGCCGGTAGTGCCACGTTTTGTGGAACACTCGCTAAAACAAACATGTTCCACTTCCGGTACGTCTTTCTCACTTTTTAGCTATGTCTGTTATGTAAAGATCATTCCGGAATTCCAGTTTTTTTTTTTTTTAGTTTTTCCGTCTGGAGTAGATGTAAGTTCAAAATGCTAACACTTTGGTTATTACTTTTTGTGGCAAGCTTTTCTTGGAATGTAGGTAAAGAATTGTGGTGAAAAGTGATTTGTAATTATGATATATTTATGTATTATGATCTATAATCTTTGCAATTATTATACCGTTTTTATAAAATACTAGCGGCCTGCTCGCGGTTTCACCCACGTGAACTATGTTATTATTAATTTCTGTCTCCATGACTACGTCCTAGTGACGTTATGCAAAATTTGAGACTCCTAGCATTTGTAGTAACGAAGTTTCATACAAACTTTCGACCCCAAAAACAACCCCTTAGAAGTCGAATATTGCAAATTCCCGTCGAGCACCTACGTCCTATAAATAACTCCTATGCAAAATTTGAGATTCCTAGCACTTGTAGTTTCTGAGATTTCGTGATGAGTGAGTGACCTTTCGATTTTATATATATATAGATATGAAATATGAATGAATGTTTATTGTTTATATGTTTGTATAAGCCGTATATGAATAATTTCACCTTTTTACCCTATAAAGAACACCAGATGATTCTTCGATTACATACAGTGGACCATCTAAATAAATCATACAATATACATAAGTACTTAATCAACAGGCGGCAAGTCGTTAAAATCCAAATTTATTGTACAAAATTGTATAGTTTATTATTGCGTTTGTTCTCGCGTCCCACGGCAGGGGGGGAGTGGCCATAACCTTAAATTAATATTCTGTCAGCACAAACGATTTTCGGTTGCGAATTTTATGATATCGAACTTGGATATCGCTAACAGAAAAAATGTATCTCTGTATATTATATCTTGTTTGTCTTGTACAGCTATAAATCAGGATATTATATGAAATGTCTGATATAATAATTTAGTTTGTTCGTTTATATTTCAGATATTATAGGATTAACTTAGTATATTGATGTCTGTATGTAAATGACAGTGTGTTTTATTCTGAACACAGAAAAAATAAGTAAAATTTAATATATTTAAGTGTAATAGAGTGCTTTAGTAACGTGGAGAATATATGAATCATATTAAAAGTATATATTAATAACATTAACATATATATCTCTGGGAAAATATTTCTGTAATTCAGTCCCCAGAATATGGGTGAACCCGTGTACCTAGCCTATTTAACATTACTGATAAACTTCGCTAACACCTCTGACATGTGTTGCTTTCCCAGGAGAAAGCAAATAAGCAAAATAAATCATTTATATTATTAACAATATTAAAAAATAAAATTGATACCTTTCTCATAAATAATATGAAAATACAATTCAATCCTTACCAGATACTGAATCACTAGCAGCACATATTCTCGTAAGTTCCTTATATTTAAATTGGAACTACGTCTCAGTCTGTAAAAGTCCCGAAGTGAAACAAAGAAGTATAGAGGGTTATTCGTAGTTCCTCCATGGAAATCCAGTAACAAGCTGGAACTTTATCTAGCAGTTTGTCTCTGTTATGTTTTTATCTTGTTTGATCGTAGGTTTGCTAAGTAATGTTGATATTACAGTTTGTTCCTATATATTTAAGTATATACATATTTCTTTTCAGTTCTAGGTAGAGTTCAGACTCTCCGTTATTAAGACACATTTCGTATTAGGTCAAGGAGCTCAACGCCGCCCATTGTCACATTAACCAGTACGGGGAATTGAAAATATTTTGTATTTGGAGATTAATTATAGAGTTAGGCTAAAGCTTAAAGCTTAATTTAGGGTTTTTAAAAGTAAATATGGAGTTTTCGAGGTGTTTTACAGCCAAATTGAAGTAAGTTAAATTTATGATTAACAAAAATAATAATTGTAAATGAACAAATGTTGTTTTAGTTTTCAAAATTTGTCAAATAAAAACAAGTATATTTTTAAAAATTCTAATAGAATGTCAAAATTCTCAGGAGTTTATTATGTCCGACAAAAAAGATATATGACACAAGTATGATACCTTTAGCTCTTGATCCAGATAACCTTCTAAGATAACATTTTTGGTCCTTTTAATTCCTTTCCCAGAAAGATGAATGCAGAGTGAATATTAAGTAGATTTCATGATAATGACGATTCACCCTTAATTTTTCGGCTTATATTAATAATTACGTACGAATTTAGAATATAAAGTAACCATTAAAACTTTTCTCTAAAATAAAGATGAACGTTGTAGATTTATGAATCAAAGAATTAAAAAAACTGTCGCAGTCATAGTTTTATCTTTTGTACCTTTTTAAAATCTATTTTTGTCATATTTAAGTGATAAATTCCTTTTGAATATTCAAACTTATATTTAGTTTTTTAATTAAAAACTTAGGTTTTTTTGTGGTCTAGCGGGATAATTTTGCACTAATATAAGACCTTCTAATTACCTAACATGCATTGGTGCTTAGTTTTAAGGATGTGTAGCGTATATGTTAGCGACATTTTAATTACAATTTAATTCTAGGCATTTAGGACGTAATTTATCTTACCCTACATTAAATTCACAATCATACAATTTTTTAAATATTTAATAAATTATTCAAACTTTTTTTTATTCCGTATGTACCAGGGTATTTGGAGCGAATCGAGTGTTTAGACACTCCGTTCCTCTGTCTAACCGCTTACACTTGCAGTTTTCAAAATATTACAGAAGGACCTTAACGTCACGCTTTATCTTGTTGCCAGAGTATATAGTAGCTTATTTAAAATAATTAATACCCCCGAGGGGAAATCGAACTCACAACCATCGAATGTACAGCCAGACGCTGTACCTCTGTGCTACGACGGCCTCAATCAAATTAATATTTTACTTACATACAAGAAAATCGTAGAAGTAGAATTGAATTCAATAGAACAACTAAGTTTGTAAAAGCAAGATCTAACAAAACCAATATTAGTATTATCGAGTTCGAAACGTGTTCAACAGAAAGTAGTTCGGAGACCGTTTTCTTGGTCTACTGAAATAAATTAAAGTGTTAACATAATTTATGCAAGATAACACAACTATTATTGTAGAGGGATTTTTTAAAGATTAAACTTGTTTAATGACACCAGAGGCATAAGCCTGCGACTATAAAGACGACGGTAGTGGTTTCGATTCCCACTCAGAGGAATAAAATATTTGGTATTTTTTTATCTAGAACGAGGCAAAGCACGACGTTGATATAAAAAGCGAAAAAAGCAATATAAATGTAGAACTATGTATGACAATTGATTAAACAAATTTATTTTTTAAAAGCTTTTTTTTAAATTAATATTAAAAACACTGAATTTATTATCTTCATATTAAACAATTAACATTGTTCGCATATCGTATTAGTAGCTACTCTTGTACCGTAAAACAATACGTTCAGATCAACCATTTAAGGTAAGTGGAACAGACGGTGGTCCTTATCTAACCACGGATTTTCTTATTATGGAGGGCATGCACCAAGTTAACTGGACTTGTAAACAGCAATTGCCAGGTAGCCCGCAATCTTCGATTAAATGTTAGTTTTCTATTGAATAAGCTAAGGATGTTTACTGTTTAGCCTTTTTAAAGCGATTCTCCTTTTTAAAACAAAAGTTTTTTTAAAATTAAGTAGGAAATACTGGTGAATTAAATTGGAAATTTAAAATTGAAAATTTTATAAAAACTTGAAAAGTATTCGCTTTGAAATGCAATGACCACACAAAATTATATTGATTCAATTAACATATTAGAATAAAACAAAAAAAATATATAAAAATAATAAAATTCAAAGAAGCCGCTTCAACAAGTTCTAAGGGATGCGTTGTGGCATTTTTTTATTTACATTAGCCTAATTTCCTATTTAATTCTCCCTTAAATATAATTCGTGAGGGGTAACTCTTATCTGATAAATTTTAACTTGTCATTCAAACACTTAAAATGTTAAACAGGGTAAGATATGCTTCCTTTCTTTTATGATAGCCAGAAAGGCTGGTTTTAAAATATTTCACATTTAACTTATTTTTTTTGTACAATAACTATTTCTCATATTTTTTTAATATGCAATGATTAATGTAATTTTTTTATATTTACCAATAGTAATATGCTGTGGCTTACTTATCTGTAATCACTCGAGGAAAGGAAATATTTATTTAAATTTATATTTCCATTTCTTCGCTCTGGTGTTTCGGTAAAAGCGTGGCGTTGGGTTCCGCCACTCAACACGCAATGCTAGGTTACTACACTAGGTTTCCTTTGCCTACCCTGCAGTACGCGGGATATATAGCGTGAAACTGAACATTATTATTTGATAGACAGCCTTGTTTATTACTTACTTTTATAAAAAGAGGTAGTTATTTTCTTTGAGATAATTTGCTATATTGAACTGGAGCTGTGCAGGCGAGTGTTAGTGCATCGTGAAGGGGACCATAAGCCTACACCTGTGGCTGCAAGTCCCAGCACTGCTCTGAGCTGAACAGTGTTATTATATTTTATATTTATTTTAAATTAATTCAATACAAAAACATTATACTAAAGTTTATATTATAACTAAAGTTGTCTTCAGATCCTTCAAATATTGAAGATAACATTAGTCACTCAGTTTGCTACTTATTTTACGGTGGTGGAAATTAAACCCGCATTTTTTATTACCAAATATGTCCACAATCATTTTAAATTATTTAATAGGCTTCAGTAAGTGTTTTTGGAATTTACACTTACCAGCAAAAGAGAAGACAGAGGAAGCTCGTTATCTGTTTTCCGCCAAATTCGAGACATTCAGTGTTGAGTTAAAGAAAGTGAGCGAAATTTAAAATCACGCTTATTATCACGGATGGGAATTGAACTGACACTTATCGAATAAAAATAATGCAATCTAATGTTGTTTAGCAAAAAAACTCAATCAATCAACTCATGCTTTATGAATCGCTTACAAAGGTACACAACTAAATCTATATATTGCATGCGCACTAACATAACGACGAGAAAAATGATAATGTTCAAAAAATTATATTCTTATATATAGATGTTACTATGAAATTGAAGCTTTCACACATTAAAGCCATTAGAGATAATTCTTTAAACTATTTAAGGTCACGAAGATGATCTATTTGAACTTTCACTATTTTTAAATTGCGTAGGATTCATTATTTTGAAAGTGTTATTTTTTTAACAAAGATAAAAATGAAAAAAACATTAAAAAGTTTTCTATTTTTTATTCACCTCTCACTTCATGTCAGGCAGAAAGAATTTAATGTAAGCAGTAGCAAAACTTAACGCCCCATAAAGAAAAAAATTATAAATACTTTTTACGAATATATGCACTAAAATACAACTAATTATTGAAATAAAAAAAAATAAACAAAGGGATGAAATTCCATATAAGCATATCTTGAAATCCTAGTCTCTCACAAGTTTTTTTTACTTTTAAATGAGTGGGGAACCACTACCACTATATATCAAAAGCGAAACCCATGCATTTTTCTGTACGACTCCTTAATGCGTGTTGCCACAAACGTTATCGCAGTGCATCATATGAAGATTAAGGCTGTGGAAGCGAATGCAACGTCATGCTTCTGAGAGAGTGGTACAAGTTAGAAAATTTGAGAGAATCAATGAAGATTAAAATTACATAAATATTTGTAAAAATATAAGGTAGATATATAGATAATTGTGATTATTAAAACACATCTATAATTTGTTTTTTTTTCGGTTTCATATTTAAATTCGCATATAGCACAAATAAGCTAGCGTCAATATTCTCCCTCGACGACATATTTGTATTGATAAGCATAACCCTGAGCGAGGACCGAACCCACAATGATTGTGTACAGACCTATTACCTTCATCTCGTTTTTGTCTTTTTAATATATAATTTATGGTGAAAAAGCGTTGTGGATTCGTGCTGAGAGCGACTTATGTGACTTAATAAAAAATACACAATAAAAAATATATATAATACACAATAAAAAATATTAAAATTCGATAATGTAAATTTTATAGATACCTCCTTTGTTGATTCTGTTAATTATATAAGTGTTGATAGCTTGAAAAAAAAACATACGTTTAATAAAAAATTTCAACATTATTTATATTTTTCGTTTCTATTAAGCCACCAAAGCGACAGCGTTTCAGACGCATTATTATGATAGTTTATTATTGTACCACGCTCTTAAGTTTCTCTGTGCCCGAGGGGACGGAAAAAAATAAAAATGAGTAGTCTCCTTGCTGGCTTATCAGAATAGATTGCTTTTTCAAAACATCTTCAGTACAAGATGCATATAAGGACTATGTTCAAATGAATTTAAATTTTAACAATGGCCTGTTTTTATTATCTTTTCGTATGTAATATACCTTTAATTTAACATACGTCCTTAGAAATCGCTTTTATAATTATATTTACGGCATCGATTTCGGGTTTTTGATAAAGGAAATATATTTGGAATATCGCCGTTTATAATTATTTTTTATTTTTTTTTAAGCTTCACGCTTTATCCGGCACAGCAGGGTAGACAGAAGGAACCTAGTGTTACGTAGCAGAACTCGAGGTCACCTATGTCTGCCATACCTACCACATTGAGAAAATAAATACCTCATTACCCAGAACAAGAATCAAACTCACGGTCTGCTACAACCACTAGCTTCCCAAACTAGTAACTTTCCCATTGCACCAAGCATTTAGAAGTTATTTAGACCTAAAAAATAAAAAATAGTTACATACTACACTTGAAAACACTTACAAAAAGTAACTATTTCGTATTCCCTTTTATTTCAATACAATATTTACGCAATGGAATTGTAAATAAAGCTTCGAGCTTTGCCTACCGCAGTCAAGGGTTCCGTCTGAAGTGGCGACTTAACCATCGTTATTTTTAATACCAATCACGTTTAGTCGGTCATTATTTATTTTAAAACATTGTTCATTTTCATATATGCCTTTGCACGTTTTGTTTTAAGAAATTTATTGTATATCTACTGTAAACAAAGAAAAGGAGAGGAGAGGTCGTGTGACTATATATATACTCGCAATCGATGTGAGTTCGATTCCCACTCACATAATTGATTATTTTATATTTCCTCGTATGGTAACAATAAGAGAGGCGTTGAGATACGCTACTTAACAAGCAATATCTTAAAAAATTATCGTTAAATAGGGGGCGTCTTAGTACTAGGTGGACCTAGCGTGAAGTTAAAAAAATATTAGACTAAACATTCTCCAGTTATTATTGTAGTTAGAAAATCATAACACATCCGTCTTTTTCAATACATTTATTAATTATAATTAAAAAGTGTGATTTTTTTTATTAAATATATAATAAGCAAAAAAATTTAAACAATGCATTGATATGTACAGTTTTATACATCATAAGTTTTTGTTCACCATATGTGATAGCTTCATTATGTGGTATTTCTTCTCATTATAGCTCGCTATAGGGGGGCCCATTCGGGGGACCCATTCGGGTTTGTCTAGTAGGTATCAACAAAAGACTTGTAAATCGTTTTAATGGACCCAGAATCAGAAAGTCATTACGCATTGTGTTCAGCACCTGGTGAATAGTATAGAATTCGTCTTATAATTGTTTAATTAATATCACATTAATAGTTTATCTGCCTTAATAGTTTTATTTTGTGATAGCTTTTTCCTCTGACTTTGTTCGATTTATAAAAAATAAAAAATTTGGCGGTTGAATGAAAGAGTACAATGGAATGTCTGTCTGAGGCTTGCAATGGAGAGAGAGAAAAATTGAATCTTCAATAGTTTAGTGCTAAAATGTGCTTGTACAAAAGAGGTTAAAAGCGGGTAGAAGTAAAAAAAACACATTTACACAATACATCGAAAATATTCCGTTACGAACGAATTGATGTTGAATTTTTAAATTAGTGTTATGTAATCCATTCCTTTTAAGTAATCGATAAAGCTTATACTAATTGACAAGCCATATATTTGATTTTTTTTATGTACATATTAACTCAAAACCTTAATTAACATTAATTAATAATACTTACATCGAAGATACTTTTCAAGTACTTCTTCAATATTTTTTGTTCTAAAGCATTTTTTTTTTATTTTTATTAGAAATCTTAAAATATGCCATATATAAAAAATACCAGAAAATTAGAAAAATATTATTTGTCCGACTATTGACTATTTAAAATAGTATTTTATTTATTCTCTTCGTTTATGAGGTCCTGCAAGTAGATAGTGAAATATTAAGAGACCGTCGCGTCGTGGCGCAATTGCACAAGCATGTGACTGACTGTAAACGCGACCGTGGTGGGTTCGATTCCCACTCGGGGAAATCAATTATTATTTATTAATAATTTCATTTCTTTGCTCTGGCAAAGCGCGGAATTAGGTTCCGCCCCTCAAAACATTCAGTTTACAGTGGAGAATGGAGTATCTGAACACTAATTTTTTTTGGCTACCCTTCTGAATATGCATAAATCTGAACAAAAATATATTTAATATCTGACTTTAAAAAAAATTACATAATATCTTTATTCAAATGTGTACAAGTACATAACAATCGATATTTTATTCGCTACCATCTTCAAAATATCTATCAAGGAAAGCGGCTTACCTGGCACGAGGTAATTTCGTCGTCCACTGGCCTGGTCTGGCCATCGCAAAGAGCTAAGCTTATAAAAGTGTTTGTACGGTATCACGTAACAGTGTTAGCGAACAAGTATCGCATAGTAATTTTGACCAACTGTTTTAGTGAAGCTTCCTTTTGAAAGCTTAACTGAATAGTATAAATTAATTTTGAATACTTTATTTTAGTGTAGATAAAAAATACTGCTATAGTGTATATATGTTATTTTTAGTAATAGAACTTTTTTTTTTAGTATTTTTTTTACTAATATACTAAAACCAATAGACGGACATTTCAACTCACAACTATCGAATGAACACTAAAAATTAATTCTGAGCATATGAGCTCATACAGTGTTTACGACTGAATTAAAAGATTTTTTAAATGTTCTACACAAACATAATTATATTTTATTTATTTTATTATTATATGGTATATACGAAACGGCACTTTCACGAAATTAATCAAATTATATATTTGTGTTACGTTGATGTGCTTGTAATTCGTCTAAAAGATGTATGAAGTTTGATACATAGAAATGACATCAGTCATTAGAAGTTTTTCTAGTAATAATGTACCCATATGTACCTACTTTAGAAGGCTACTTATACTATAATATAAAATGAATGAAATGTGTATATTTTTATCTTCACCTGTATCCCGCATATACAAGAGTAGAGAAACCTAGTGCTAAGACACTCTGTGCATTACTTTCTGCCAAATTATGCGCCACTACGGCCCCGTTAACTATGTATTAGTTTTATAATAAACGTAAGTATAAGTAACGTATAAATGTAAAAAATGTAGGTTATGCACATCATATTTTTATTTGATTTCTACTCTATGGCTATCTATTTTGTCCTTAATCGAGTCGTAATGCGTTATTAAATGCTTATTCGGAATCTCTTCGACCTTGCGTACTTTGATTCACGGTAAGAAAATGTCTACAGATTATACCTTATTATTTATATCTAGCAATACTAAGCTGAAATTACGGTAGCTGTATTTCATACACATTTAAAATATTGGTTAGGAAGTGTGTAGTTGTTTATATTTAGAAAATTTGTTATATAATCTAACTTCTGGACAAAGTTTAAGTAACTAGTTCGCAATTAATTAAGATTGTAATCACCAAAAACCATATTAAAGTAAAAATCTATAAATTTATGAATTTATTTTTGTAAATGTGTAATCTTTAAAATACCACCTAAATTACAATACTTATACAAAAAAAGTGAAAGAGAGTGAAAAACGGAATGATGTATCAGTAATAGAAGACATAAATGTGACTCAAATAGTTCTTATACAAATAGTATGTAACTATAGTTTCGCTGAATACACGATCATTTTCTAGAACACATTTAAAAGAGTTATAAAGATATCAAATAATATAATATCAAATAGTAAAGTGGTGTAATCATCAGCAATGTTAATATTGCTTCTTCTAAAGAAAAATCAAAAATAAATACAGTATATTTTGGGGAAAATAACCATGTTATTCCAAAACAAGAACATATTTTATTCCACTTGTCACCTACAAATCTTGGTGGGCACACCCCATGTCTGCATATGTCTAATACTCACGTGTTACGCAGCCAAAGACAATTGAATGCTTTCCTAATTCGTTTAAGTAATGAACGAAACGCGGAGTGATTTAACTCTTGTTTTGAAAAATTCAAATAATATGCTTTTAAATTTGTCTTTAGTACATCATCATCATCACTTTTATTTTAAACGTAGGCCTAAATGAAATAACTTTATATATTGGAATAATATAGAAAAAAATAGTAGTAAAAATTCTTAAATAGTATTTTTAGCAACATTTCCTATATAAATACCAAAAAAAATATTTTTTATCTATTAGTAAAAAAATCGACTCTACTTTTTCACCATATTACTGCTCGTGCCTTGTACCACGAGTTACCAAGATCGTTGTAACTGTCCACCTATAAATAGGTCCAATCGATGAGACAATACAATCCAATCCCAAGAGAACAATGACTATATACAACTGTAAGGATGAATCGGACGTTCCTAAAGATTATTTGATATTATCTTGCTGGATTTATGTAATATTTTCGTATGACATCATAATTTATTGCCGAAAACGTTTTTTTTACGTTTTTGCTAGAAGGTGGTTTAACGATGGTCAAATTTAAATATTTTTATGAAAATAAAGAAAACTTTTTAAATTCTTAACTAGTCTTCTTTTCTCATTTATCAAAGGGCAAGGAATTCTTGTTTTCTAATAACAAATCTATTATTTTAAGCTCCCATGAAGATTACATGGCTCATTGATATTGAAAGCACAATTATAATAATTTCGGCACACAAAACACAAAAGAAAATAAATAAATAAATAAGCATACATCTTAAGCACACGAAAACCGTTATAAAGTAACTAACAAACATATAGTATATGAGTTGGCGGAGTAATTAAAACGCTGCCGAGCGAGAAGCTCTGTGATGACTCTATTCTCTTAATTAATGTATCTACTACTTACCTTAATTGCACTATACACTCGAAAAGCTCGCATTAAACATCAAATATATTATTCTCTGTAATATACTAAAATGTAAATATTGGTTTTATCGTATTAACTCTATGTAGATTATCATATTTGAAACTGTTTGAAATTCACTTTAAGTTACTTAGTTTTTGTATGTCAAAGATATTAGCTTAAAAGCCAACTTAAATTTGATTATTATGAATATTTTTGATATGTTAGTATTAAGTAAATAAATTATGTATGTTTTAGCTATACATTTAGTTGTATAATGGCTCTATATATAATGAAACATACTTACTCTTGTCACTTCTTACTGACTCTATAAAAAAATGTAGAACACATCAGCTTCACAGTTAAATTAGAAACACATGATTAAAATAGCATTTATTTATCAAATATATAATTAAGATTTAATTAATTATTAAATAACAATAATAAATATCTTTATTTAATTCCTATTAATTAATTCACTATTTCTAAATCCACAATAAAAACTAAAACTAAAACTAAAACTTTTAAATTATAAATGCCAATACTTACCTAGTTCCCATCTCACAACCGCTTCTTATAAGGGTAAGTATTCTAGACTGCCTTGGCTCTGTAATTATTACGGATCAACAGTTATATATAACGACTTATAATGAACGACTTCACGTAAGAGATTGCAAAAACTTGATCATTGAATGTAGAGTGACTTTAATGTGTAATCTACTTTAATTAACTTGCTTTCTATTTATGAATGGGGGTAAAGTGGAGAAAATAATGAAGCTTTATTAAATGTTGTAAGGATTCTGTCTAGATTCTTTTAAGACTCTTCTAAGAGAAATCACTGTGTATTTCATTTCGTTTCTATACATTTAATAAAAATTATATAAGTTTTTGGACTTTGAAATGAGGTAGCTGATCTATTTCCAAAATAACAAAATTGTTGTGAATTTTGATGAAAAATATTAGATACTAAACGCATCTTTGGTTTTTCTTTTTATAGCGTTACGCTGTATCCTGCACACAGCAGGGAAGACACAAGAGCGGGGAAAAACGAAATATTAAATATTTAATTGCCTCCAGGGGGTTTAGAACCCAGAACCTGCAACAAACATACTTTGTACCCCAGCACTACGAATGGCCTCTAGTATATTTGGTAAAAAAACTAATACTGCTGGAACATAGCAATTTAATTTTTTTATACCTATTGCAGAATGCAATATAAATTTAACACTACTTTTACTTAAAAAAAAGTAACACTTAGATGTTCCATCATTATCGATAGAGAATAGATATTAAATCTAATAAGAAAATATAAAAATTCCACTTTAGTAATAATACAATTACACAGTAGTATATTAATTTCCATAACACATATTCTATATTATGATTTCACGAGTAATAAAGATGATAACAATAAGTGAAATGCATGTAATAACCACTAGAGGGCGTGTCTTTTGATAGATTCAGATGCACAAACACTATGTGGGAGGAATAATGTAGACCCGAGTGTAAGACGACGATATCAAGTGGATGTTCCTTTTAAAACTCTATTTACATTTTGTTTAACCAGATAAGGGTGAATATATTTTAAATATATTTGAATTATACATCTTGAGTGGCGTAACTCAACGCCGCGTAACCTAAGCTACGTATATTCATAAAAAAAGTATTATTTTTTTACTATGACGATATTATAGCTTAGTCAGTTAGTCAGTTCACTCTGAGTTTTCAAAGGCTTACTCTCGTATTTGCCAGTCCCAATTGTCAACCTAGCCTCTAACCTAAATAATTGTCAAGAAATTAGTGAAAAGTTTCCTCACTAAATGATACGAATAGTTTATCTAGATGGTACTTGAAAGGTACATAGCGATAGTTTTCGATTTTGTCTTCGTGCGGAAGCGGAAAGAGGAATATCTTGACATTAGGTTTTTCGTGCTTTCTCTGCTTTATATGGGAATCGGTGTCAAGCTAAAAATAATAAAATAGGAAATAAATAAGTATATTTGAATTGTATCCATAATTTTCAACCGTATATTTTAGATATTGTACTTTGAACTTGAAATATTATGCTGAATCATCTCCTGGGCCCAGGACGGTTACATAATTTGTAGACATTTCTCTGACCATGTTAGTACAAAATAATAATGTATTACTTTATGTTTTGCTCAAATTTAAAACATTATATAAATTGAGGCAGTTGTTGCGCTGGGGCACAAGCGTGCGAATGTAGCCGCGAAGGTTGTGAGTTCGATTCCCATTCAAGGAAATGTAATATAAAATATTTAATTTAACAAATATCGCTTGCGATAAATATTCTACGAGTATTTGTATCTTGACATACTTGCTTATATTAGCTTGTAACCTGTAATTGTATAAGTTTAATAATTAATTTCAAAATAAAAAAAATGTCTTAAAAAACCTTAAGTAATTTCCAAAGCAATAACTTTATTCGAACACCTAAAAAATTGTTATTAAATACAGTTTATCTAAACTAGTTAATAAATAAGTATTTAAATCTAGAATCCGATCGTTCCATCTAGAGAAAGACCGAACAAAATTCCAAAACAGACATAAAAAGATAAGCCCTTCTTAAACGGTTCTTACAATTTTCATATTATCGGATAGTCGGTGGCGCGTCCATTGGTTGTTGTGAAACTACCATAAGTTTCGTTATTTACTGCATATTAAATAACTTTGTATTCCAATAATTACTGTATTTATTAATAAATTGAAATTACTTAGATTTTATGTCGCATATTTATGTCAATATTTATATATGAATGTATGTGAATGTATGGTAGCTTAACGTATTTTATGTTAATATTGTTAAATTAAAGACTTCGACTTACAAATTGAGTAAACGTTATATTAATATTAATAGAGATTTGTCTAAATCGCAAACCTAATAGATTTTTACCTTTTTCGAATACATATTAAGTTTATTTACTATTCCCTTTCTGACACGTCGGGTAAAGCTTTTTGAGCTTCACAGGTGGGCAGTGTTAACCTAATGTTAAGACACTTCGTTCATCATTTTCCCGCACAAATTTGAACCTCGTTTTGTGCGTTGAATGGCGGAGCTCAACGCTGCGTTTTGTGTTGCTACGAGATCGAGAAAATGGAAGTGCATAGAAGCACAAGAGTGCAAATGTAAACGTGATGGTTGTAGGTCCGATTCCCATTCGCGGGAACGAATTACTACTTTAAAACTTCATTTACGACGACAGGTTTTACTTACAACTAATACTAAAAAACAACACAAACCTTAAAGTCTAAACTATAAATTTTACCAAAAATATTTATTACTGTTTTATCTCAATAAATAACAAATATAAATAGAGTCTTTATACAGCTATATCAAATTACTTCTCACATAAAAACAGTTCATAACTGTCCAAAGACCAAAAACCAAGAAGCTATACACATAAAGTGCACAAACAAAGCTAAGTTTTTCATATGCGGTATAGTTCTGACCATTATAACTAACTAGAAAAAACCATCAGATAAGTGTTTGACAATAGAAGAATAATATAAAGACATCATATCATTCCATAACAATAAATGTTTAGAAGAGCGGTTAAAATACAAAAGGGGCGATTTTTTGAGTGGTTTTATACTTCGAGATTCTCTTTCTTCTCTCTTCTCTTCAATTCTCAGACAAGGGGAGTGATCAAAATACAAGGAACTTTTATACTTGCAATATTTATGATTTTACGAAAATTGCGTACAAAATGGTGTAATAAATCAGGACGAAATGGGCTTCTGTTTGGATTATTTGGATCGATTTATAAAATATTAGGAAATCTTAAAATGGGTTCTTAAAAAGTGAAAACAATAAAGATAATTTATGTACCTATGAGTTAAGTATATATTTTATCATAAGCAATGAATCTACTGGAAGGAAAAAAGTTTGTAATAAACAACCTACTTGATACAAAGGCCATCTTGGTACAGTGGTAGATGTTGTGGGTTCAATTTCCACTAGATGGACTGAATGTATTTAAGTGATTTTCATTAACCCGCTCTAGTAAAATAAGATGCGATGTGATCTAGAATAGGTGCAATGAGCGAAGAGCGAGCTACACATAACAAGGTAGGCAGAGGAAATCTGGTGATCTAGTGTTAAGACACTCCGTATCGCGTAATTAGTCGCGGAACTCAACGCCGCGCTGTGCCTAGATTTCAAAGGGAGTACATAAAAATATTAACTATTTATTTAGCGTCTCGAGTGGGAATCAAACCCACAATCTGTTGCGTTTACAATCGCACGCTTTCGCTGCACCACAACAGGCCTCAAATAAATAACTTATTTAAATATGAAACTTATTTTAATGTATCTATTGCTAACTCACCGGGGGCTCGTTAAATGTTATCAATGTTATTTATTACTTACAAGTTATCGTTGCAAAAAGTGTGAATGTGTGGATACAGCCATACTCTTAATATTATGACGGCTTCCCGCTGCGGCGTATTTGGCGATGCGGGTGTCTTATCAAGATTTGGACATTGCAGCTGACTTCATTGTCAATAAAAGAACCATTTTACCTTATTCGGGAGACATTTGGTTATATTATGTAAGTTTATGTTGAGAAACCCCAAAATTGTGTTTATTTAGCATTGGTTTTAGTTAAAAAAGTCTCTTTAATTTCAATATGTTTATAATGCTAATGTGAACAACACTTTACAAAATTGTGTAATTTATCGAAAATATTAAACCATATAACGTATTACTTCTAGTATAATTAAATATGTTTTAGTAGACTTCATAGCAACGATAAATGCATCCAAATTATAAACATTCAGTTGAGGTGAAAATCTGAGAATTTGAAACCCTTTGCTTACCTGCGTGCTATAATTAAAATTTACTCTGCACGTAAGATAAGCTAAATCTCATAAACTGAAAGAGTTCAGCTTAAGGACGTGAAGGAATTTCTTTCTTGATGCTTAGATAATAATATTTATTATAGTGACTTCCATCATGCGTACCCTAGACAAATTAAAAGCGTAACTTGATAGTATGAGTGAGAACTTTTTTAATATAACTTTCTTGGATTTTCAAAGTTTAAAATATTTGAAATAATGAAAGCTCTGTGATCTTTATGTTAATTATAGTATTTTCTATGCTTCATTAAACATATTTTAGCCACAAGTGCACTTCAATAAGATTTTTTTTATTATCAGATTTAACTTTTTTTAATTGTTTACTCTAAGTAATAACAAAAAAAATATCACCTAGATATACGAATAATGTAGTCTTTAAATTTAACAATACAGAGAACATCACGTACAATATCCAAATATTAAATCCAAACATTGATAGGAATAAAATCATAAAAAAACAATATCTGATCAAACAATCCAAATTTAATGCTAAAAATACACAATTTAGTCGTTTAAACCCTCTCATGGCCTCGCAAAAGCTGAATAGAAGATCGAAGCTCGGCTATAAGAAAAAAGAACCAGGTGCCCAAACCCTTATTGTTCGAGTGAGAGATTAATAAATCTTTGAACATGTATATCTGCGGCCGATCTCGCGGTATCTGAAGCTGGGCCAGGACGTTTGCGAGCCCATTCAGATGCCACAGCCGAACCAAACTCCTTTGTTAGGCACAAGGTGTCGCTAAGTAAAAAGGGCTATCGACGATCTACCTTATCTAGATGGCAAAATTCGGCAGATCTAATTTCTTTTCATATATAGTAGAATTATGTGTATGAAATATACTTATATTTACTATGAAATGAGTATTAAATTAGATGTTAAGATTATTATTTGTTATTGTTTATTGCTATAAGAATATTGTAATATATAATTTAATAACGGTCAAAGCCTATTTAAAAACAGTATTAAAAATTTAAAAAGTAAAAATAGGTGATAGCAATATAATAATAATACATGAATAAGACTTCCATTTATTTTACTCTCATTGAGCGTTGGTGGTCCATGTCCTCTGTTATTTTCGCCAGGTGCCATGCGCGTTATAAAAATATCTTTACTTTTACTATTGCAATCAGTTATTCTGACAAGAGCCAAGAATTTTAAATCTATATATCATCCACACATAAATCCTTCTCCGTAAATAATTTAACATCCATACTGATTGATGTTTGTCCTCCAAAATCCCATACTACATTTTTACTTTCTAAAAAATGACATTAAACACAATACTAACAATTGGGCCGATCAAATGGAATATTAAGTTCGGTTGTCATTTTGACGATACGCTTTGAGTTTATTTGGTACAAAAAAAATGTAAGCTACTTTAGCTTTAATTTTTATTAAAGAATAGAGTACAAATTGATTTAAAGTAAATTTTGACTAGGAAATGAAACGAAAAAAAGCATAGATATTGTCAGATGTGTTTATGGGTTATGATTTATGACCAATGACTCCCAACGGGTTCTGTGATAATCTTATTCAAGCCTCACTTGGATACACAATGCTACCTAAATTAGCTACAGCCATTACAAGAATCCCGTGCAACAATTTTAAATTTATTGGAGAATAATTCCTAACATGCTTGTAATAAGATTACATTTAATAGACCACTTACTTTGTTGTACAGACAAGGTGTTCATATACCGTCATTTTGACGTGTACAGCAATTCTCTCCTTTTTATGTATTTGACAACAATGATTTGCTAAGATTAATATATATTTAATTAAGATACCTGATTTGCTTACTTTGCCGTCTGTTAGCCTCCAAAATACATAGAAAAGCCAGTGATAGTAATCACCACGAAGAGATACCATTACTAAATTAAATAAAAACGGTTTTGATTAAATTCAATATGTCTGTTTTGTCAGATTCAAAAATTGCAAATGAAATTAATTTTTATTTTAAAGTATTTACCAAATTTTTTCAAATTGTTAATTAGATACTTATAAAAAAGAGTACTTTGTCTTTTATCCACATTTTTTTACAATAATTAATCTGAAAAAAAATTGTCTTCAAAAGCGTCAAAACCTCAAACAGTAAATCACATTCCAAAATATAAACGCATATTACATTTTTTGTACGTCCATAACATCGATCTGTCACACGAAGAAATCCCTGGGGCTCGAGTAATAAAATACTAAAAAACTTGGCCATTATCCGACCCTACCATTGTAGACCCAACACCCAGACTACAGATTACTTCTCGTTGAAGGGATAACATCTTAACGACGTGCCGCGTAGGGGTAGGTAGCATTCTTCATATCGAGATTTTTATTCGATAAGGTCAGGAGTCATCCATAAGGAGTTGGAGTATACCTTAGACTTGCTATGTGGATATGATGATGAGAATATGTAAAACAGTATTTGAAATGTTTTAATGGTTGTCATAAGTTATTAGATTTTGATAATAAAATTTAGATGATTGTGAAAGCTTAGTATTACAAAATGTTTATTTTACATTCATTTAGTCAATTCAATTCCTAAGTCAATCCTAAGTTTGCAAATAAAATTTATATCTATGGCAGCAAAAATGTATATTTTGGATAGTAACATCTCGCATTGACAACTTTTTTGTCGTACAAAGAGAAATTGTCCCAATTTGACCCAACTGAGAACGGAGTATCTTAACACTAGGTTTCGAGGCTTCCTATCTACTCTACTTTGTGTGGAATACAAAGCTTACGAAATCAAAATAATGAGAAGAATACTAGTTATTTGAAGACTCTTTCTAATATATGTTAAACGAATGCTAACCTCAATGTTAGTCAACAACAGTAGCTTATAACTTATCTAAGTATATCATATTGCTACCGGTTCTTACAAACGCTTCATTAATTTGAACGCATCATTACTTAAATTATCAGGAGGATATTGGATATATCTATCACGTATTTAATCGTTCGTGGCAATACCGTCAGCATGTTAGAACTTTATATATTCTCTTATTTCACGCGATAACCTGTATTCTAATTAATATCAATACATTCCGTTATTCATTTTTCGTTCGAATTCAAGATATTGCATGTTGGGTGATGGAACTTAATTTGTCTTACTGGAAGGAGCGTGGAAAAGAGGATATCTATCAAAGCCACAGCCACTTACAAACGAACGGCTTCAAGCGCTACGATGGCCTTCTTGTCGCTTATTCAATTAATATTTAAATTGCCAGCCGTATACTATTCCTGTGGATTCAAATTTTACTTAATAAAAAACTACTTAAAATTTAGGATCAATGTCATCAAACATAATAAATACAAGTAAAAAATTTGAGCAATTTGATGTTGGCACAAGCGTGTGACAATAAACGCGATGATTGTGGGTTCAAGTCCCTATCGGGGAAATAAACGATATGATAAATATAATTATTTTTATCAGGTTTCGCGTGTTGAGTGGCGGAACTTAACGCCGCGCTTTGCCTTGTTATTGACACTTTTTAACAAAAAATATTTCTTCAAATAACAATCAGAACTTTAATAATAAAAATAACAGTACATTTCTTAATAGTAACTTCTCATAGATTAGAAAACCTCATATATCTATATCAAGTTTCTTAGCAGTCCGCGATACCATCTAGATATTTACTTTTTATTTATTGACCTTTTCTAATGTCTCTACCAACTCACCCATTCATCATACTGAAGTAAGATACGAAGAGTTCTGATAGCACCTTATTGTTTGCGTTTTAATAATGGATTATTGATAAAATACGTGGGTGTTCTTAATATCATGGAGTTAAATCAACTTGGACATTCGAATGAAATTAATTTATGCATTTGATTATTTTGTGGAATAGATTATAAAATTGTTGTAGTAAATCGTTGTAAAAAAGTTTAGATATATTTAAGAAAAGCTAAAAATCATTTTTATTTTATGATTAAATTAAAATTTATAAAAATATGTAAATTTGCAAGCCACATGAAAAGGTATATAATTAAGATACTACTATTGAAGCTTTCAGTTCATTAGAAAAAATGCGTATTTAGTAGCGGTGCTATACTGGAAACAATTAACATACCTTAATGTGACCACAGTTATATATATATATCTTTTCAGATATTCAATTCATTACAATGTGGCTTAGTAATATTAAAAACTAAATAAATGAAAAAAAAATTGTAAACAAAACTATAAGTGCGAAATTTTTCTATAGCAAACTGGTGTTGAAATATGTAAATACAAAACTATATGAACTTTTTTTTATTTACTTTATAGAAATCTATTCGCGTTCAAGAGTTACGTAAATACAGTACCTACGTAGTACGTCAAAGTCAGGAATACACTTGACCGGATGAAATGGACGAATGATTCATATAATTTCAAAAGCTAAAATGTTTTTTACGATCGCTATTGCGTGTTACAAATAAGTGTTAAGAGACTTATCTACTCGTTCTTAGAGATATCGTTCGAATATATCACAATAAAATAATATTCTTAGAAATATATTGTTTTTGCTGAAGGGTTTCTTTAAATGATTAAGTCGATTCTATATAGTTCAATTTTTTTAGATGCGGCTTCTTTTTTATGGAAAAAAAGGGTAAAAAAGCGTCTAGGTGACCCGGTATTAGGTTGATCACCGCCGCCCACGACACGTGTAACACCAGAGGCGTTACAAGGGGTTGCCGGCATTTTAGGTGAATATAGACGTGGCTTTTGAAGGCATACCTATCGTATCTACCTAGAATCACTACCGCAGGTAGGCCATACCACAATTGCGTGGAAGGAAGATCCTGCGAAACCGCAGTAGCGGAGTCCCACGTATCCAGGTGGTGTGGCTTCATCTTAAAATAAATAAAAGTCACACTAAGAGACATATTACACATTCTAATGTGCATATGTATATGCCTACCTGCATAATAGTTTATTCACCGCGTAATCTAAACCTATAAGGTAGATCCTATGGACTTACAATTGTAAAGTCTGGCAAGTGAGAATTTTATTCCTTTATTTGTACTAAAAGTAAAAAATAAAGGAAAAAAATCCAAAAATTGGAATATTATATTTACATTACTGATAGAAACTTATATTAATAGTTCATTTTATACTAAATTAATATAAACGCCATACGTTAGTAAGCTATACTTCTCGTTGACCTACAATCCTGACATACTAAGGTACGGAACCCTCGAAGTGAAAATGTCTAGATATTTCTATTTTAAACGTTATTCAGTGATTTTATGTCGCAAGATGTTTAAAAGACGGTGACAATGGTCGTCAATATTAATGTAGAAGTCACCGATTTTACGACTTAGTGAAGCCCTGTTCCTTATAAGACAAAATGGTAATTATGACTTTCAAGCATTAGTAAAAAGCATGGGCTTTGAATAGATTTACATAGAGCTGTCGAAGGCTTAAAATTGATGAAGCAATTTTGAATAAAGATGAACAATAGTATACCGAAGGTATATTAAAATATCGCTTCATTATAGCTTATTTCATTTTAGTTTAATTCTATTTCTAGTCAGAAAATAAGGTGTATTATTGTAATATATGTTGTATTGTATTATTGTTATTCCACACTAAATATAGAGAAATACTTTTAGATAATGTATAAATATTTTAACGTCGCGCCTTTTGAAAATCGTCCAAGCCCTCTGTCCACTAAGCGATTATAAATTTTAAAAAAACATGTATTTTTTTTCTTATCTTGCTTGCTGTAAGTACATAGAATGAACAAAAATGTGAAAAAATATCATGAAATTGTATTTTATACTTTTCTATATAATTTTATACCATTGTAAAATAATATTAATATAATGTTCGCTTCGCAAAATCTACATAACGTTAATGCTGGATATTATTGATTATTGCTGATTGGATGATACCTGCAATATTTCCTTGAAATATTCATATTGCTTCTGTTGCTCTTGGCGAAAAGTAAATGGTTTAATTTTTAACATAAATCTTTGAAATCTAGAAGTGTAGTATATTAACCAGTCTTTTTTCTAAAAATCTTAGCAGACGTCAATAAGAATGTCTTCTTCTAAGAATAGCATTTTTCCATAGCGTTCTCCGTTCTCTCTGTCTCTTTTTGGAATATGAATACTCCAACCAAACTTCAACCATGAAATCATTTATTAGTTATTGTTAGACATTTTTAAAAAAATATTTAAATAACGTATACAATATGCTAATAATATTTTCACAAAATCCCAATAAAATCATCATATATAAAATAGTGTACATACATAATTATCATACCTACATATGACAAGGCGTAGGTACAAAAGTTGAGTTAATTAAGATCTCAGAATATCCTACTCGAGATCCAGATAAATTGGCTTCACTTGTCCTAAACGTAACTTGTTCATTAGAGTTTAAATAAATTCATTAATAAACTTCACGAGACAAGTCAACGAACAAACCTATAAATCAAATAGTAAGGGAGTGTCAGAGACAAAAGGACCATGGCATAAACCTATGGAAAGATACACATGAACGAAAAGGATGACGAGTATAGATAAGCATTTTTTTCACTCAAAGTATTTTTTTCTAATTTGAAGCTGTATTCCACACATAGCAGGGTAGGCAGTGGGAACCTAGTGTTAAGACATTACGTTCCTATTAATACATTTCCGTTACACACTTTCCGCCGAACTTTGGAGGCATTGCGTCTCGTTACCAGAGCGAAGAAATGAAATCGAGTTGGAATCGAACGGACACTCTGTGTGCCTAATTATTACTTTAATGTTTAACATCTATATTAGGCAAGGATTCTATTTAATTATTCTACAGATACTGATACTATATCCAAAAATCTATAAATATATATTGAAAACTAAAAAAAATATTATTAGATATCTATAAAAACTTTAATTTTACTCATAATAAAGTATCTCTGCTAAATTAAATCAATTCAAGTTACTAATCTACTAAACACTTCCTCTGTGTGTATAAAAATTATTCTTTCTTCAAAAGCAGTTCCCACAATGATCTTTCTTCACATTCGATGTGGCACGCACATTTATCTACAAGTCCCTATTGTATTACGTTGTAAATGAAAGAAATTGGAAATCTCTTGTCTAGGGGTCATCTAAATATAAATCTTACCTTGCTTGAGCTTTATTAAACTTTATGAGTCCTTCAAGTATACTACTTGAGACATGATAAGGATTTCATTTTATTTACAGATGTAGTACAATTTGACCATACGACTTTTTGATCTAATAGTTCTTAAGATAAACTAACCGGGATTAATGCCAGGAGGAAGAAGAATTTTTAAGATAAACCATGTCGAAGAGTAAAACACGTAGTCTTGAAAAATGGAAAACGGAGTGCCATAACACTCGGTCATTTCAGACTACCCTGTCTCTGCCTATCCCTATATTTCTAATTTCTCTCCTCAAAATTCATATAAGTTTTTACATATATTAAAAAATTAAAAAAAAACCAAAAAAAAATTTAAAAAATATGCACAAATACTTATTTCATATAACAGAACGTGCCTCGTTATCAATGTAGGTAAATCTTAAAATTTCCGCTACCGCTTTTCTCATACAAAAAAAACACCTTTAACCCAAAAACCGATTTCGATCCGAAGGTCGTTAAGGAAGGCAATGTAGCGACGAGTCTTCCGACCGATTTATCTATGTTAGCGCCTAACCATCTATCGCGTTAAAAATGACTGCACGTTTTCTTTACCTTTCGATATATGCCGCGTTTACATATTTTTCAATCTACCGTCACCATCGAACGAGTTTTCCTTATAAATAATATCTACTTTGTTGAGATTTACTTAGATACAGCTCGTACTGTAACAACGAGCAAATTTATGGTGAAAAATATGCTTGCTATGCTTGGAGTATAGATTCTGAGGAGTTATTTTTATACCTACCATGTTAGAGTATGTGAAAGCTCAATAAGCTCAATAATTTCCATTTACCAATGTCCAATTCAGCTGAAATTTAGGATTTCAGTTCTGATGAGAAAGAAATTAAATATAATCAATATTGTTGTGAATCAAAAATGGCCGCTGCAATAAAATGGCGGATATTACAATACACATCTACAAACTGAACATTTAAACACATTAATATTTTCATAGAAATATTATCAAAAGCATCTAAAAGTATTAATAAGTAACTAAGGAATTCTAGTTAGAAAACATAGTATACGATCTCTTAAGATACTTTTGTTTATTAAAGCTCCAAATTTATTAATTTAACTAAAAGAAAGTTTATTTTATAAAGGTTATTTATAAATAACATTTTAACTGTTAAAATCTCTAATTCTTTTGAAATATAGACTTTTATTTATTATGTTTTCAAATTGGATTCGACCGATCACTTACAAAAAAGATTTTTACCTGATCTAGTTAGACGTAACGCAACACACAATTTGTCTAACATAGGCGACAAGTGGAGAATGCGTGGTATATTAATAGGTTCTTACTAGTTGTATGAATAGAGTTAGTTCTATAATGCCAGGAATGTGGAAAGATGAAAAAAAAGTAGTTCCAAACACTTTTATCTTATTTTCACGTTGTATTCCACACCTAGCATGGTAGGCAGAGGGAAATTGAGAATCTAGTGTTAAGACACTCCAAACCGATTAAGACACTTCTGTTCTGGAGGATTTGAGTATTGAGTAGCGAAAGTTAATTTCAGGCGTTTGCCTTATTACCAATTGTATTGATTGTTTTTGAAAATTAATACAATAATTACCTCGCTATAATATATAAAGTATACATAAGTGACATAGACAAATTATACATCTTAAAGAAACACTTTCACCTTAAGAAGTGCAAAGTAGAGACGTACTTGAGTTTTCTTTCGAAGGAAGACGGAACAAGGCGCTTAGGGATTAACACAAATGGCCTCTCTATATCGGTGTAGTTGAAAAGAGTCGCTTAAACGTGCAAAATTACTTTGTCCTAATGTTAAATGTATTTAAAAAAGATGTCATAAAGATTAAAACAGTATAAATATTTCTTTACATAACAGGAAATTATGTGTAAGATAATTTCCGTGATGTCATCTGTATCTTGTTAGGATGTTACTGGGTCTATCTTAATCTATCTTAGATTGGGGTTCAAATCTCACTCTGGAAAATATCAAAAGCTCATGGTGGCGTAGTGCAAGTGATGATGGTGGGTGTGACTATCACTAAAATTTATTCCGAATTAGTATTATTTTTTTATTTGTGTATGAACTTAATGACAATCAAATCCATATACAGATAAAAAATGAAAAAATGTTATTATTATTATTAACTAACACATCGTTGCCCTCAACTTGATTTGGGTTTTAAGACGTAAAGTAGAAAATCCCATTCCCGTAGGAATATCGAGAAATCCTCTCTTAGTATTCCACTTACCAAGTTTTATATAGGATATAGGTACGAGTAGATTATGTCTCGGTGCCATTAAACTTAAAATTACTAGAACAACAAAAATAATAAATAAAACAAATAGAAAATTGAAAGTCTTTATCATTTATTTATATATTTCATACAACAAACCTTGTCCGCGTAACTATACCCTACCTTGTTTATCGAATTTTATCTGGTCACGATTCAAACAAGACGTTTGTACAAAACAGTAACACTTCTATAATGGTGAGTGAATCGACATTTCTCTTTGATACCGACTATGATATGAATGTAGCTGGCTGACCTCAAGCACGCCTTTATACGAAGAAAGGAACGAAAGTGAATTTCACGTTTATCTTTGTAAATCTAGATTTACAATGTAAGTAATTTAGAATTGATATTTTGAAAGGAAAGCGAAAGTTAAGATTGTTACGTTTGTATGAAGCGAAAAATAATCAATAAGTGGCTTTGAATAATTTTTATCATATTTCCTAGTGGATTTAATTCTCACTCAAAGGAAAAAAATGTTTTTTAATTTAATTGTACGGGTATATCTTTAAAGCTTTTATTTTTCATACAGCACTAAAACAAACATGTGATTCGTAAATTCAAATATATTCAGTCGCGAATATTTATTATAAATGGTAAAATTCACAGATATTTCATAAATTAAACAAAAAAAATACTAGCATTCATGACTTGTTTCGTCATTAAATATGGAATTATTTCAATACTTTTATTTATAAAATCTATATTTCTATAATTTACTATTTGCTACAATACTCAAGTAAATATTTATTTAATTTCAAAGTATCGTAAAAATAAACAATTCCATTCGTTTGACTTTATATTTTGCTTTACATATCCAAAAAAATTCAAGGAATACTAAGGTTTCTTTTTGTAAAGATAAACTACTAAATAATACTTAATAAATCCTTTGCCTAAATATGCACTTTTTGCTTCAACATAATTATATCTAAAACATATCTGTTCTAAAATATTCAAACCCTTCACTTATTAATTTCCAAATATTGACATCTCCAGTACATAAACATGACACAAAGTGTTTTTCCAGTATTTATGCGCGTGCAAGCACACAGGTCCTCGCTGATGATTTATAATGTGAACTGGAAAGAGGTCCCGCCATCCCGTTTAATATCTTTGATTTACGATAGAAGGTACGCCCGTAAGTGCCAGGTCCCGATGATATGCCGCAGTTTACAATTCACTCGTTTTTTTGTAACAAAAGTAATGACACAGTGAGGCCATTTTAATGATTGTACCACGAATAACTTCGTTTAATATACGGCGTTATTCCAAACTAGCTATAGCTTCGATAGTCCAGCTATAACCATTTTAGTTCGGCAGCACCAACCATAAATATGTTAAAGACAACATATTCACGGACCTAGCCCAAGGCGCGTGTTTTACATCGATTCGTTGTTAAATACATACTCTGCCTTTTAATTAGGATGTTTTAAATAACGCCTTCGAGTTAATGCATGTATTTTAGGACTGAACTAGAATAAAGTATAATATTTTTAAGTTCGCATTTAGATTTAGGAATTTTATATACCTAGGTATACCCGCATAATCAATTGCTGGGGGCCTGTAACAGATATGTTCTTGTAAACGTTTCGTTTTTTTTTTAGAATTTTTTTTTTGTTAGGATAATTTCTGGAGTGAGCATCAGGCTATTCTGGGGTGGGCACGCCCTCGCCACTTTCGCCCATGATTTTATGACAAATTTCAAAAATCCTTCAAGACTCATTTTGTAGATATTTATTTGATCTGAGCATACAAATCATTAGTCAATTCTGTAGAGCCACAAGTGAGTCCAACATTTCTTCAATATTCATACAGTCACTCAGGCATTTTCAAAACAAATATCACTTATGTTAGTACTCAATTATAAAGACGTGCACGCTCTGTTTAGAATCCTATTCAAGACAGGCCCAAGTACAAGAAAAACATAAGTTGTTATTGAATTATTTGAGATGACAGTATTATTTTGTATTGAAATTTGGCCCATATTACGTAACTGTAAAGAATAACTTTGCTTGGAAACGATGGTAAATATTTACCGCAATATAAGTTATTTGGTTTCGGTTATTATAATTACTTTTTGTTTTCTATAATATTAAAATGTAAATAGTTGCCATAAATTTGTGTTATTACAGTAATATTAATAAAATTTTCATTAAAATGTTGTTATACAAAATATATTTTGCCTTTATAATTATAAAGCTCGACCTGGCTTTTTCAAATAAAATAAAAATTTACTGCAATTTTTTATAAAGAAATAAATTCATAGAAAATGAATGTATTGAAGAATATTTAAGAAAACAATATTTTAGAAAAACAATGAACATGGTGGGTTTTGAATACCCTACGTTCAAATTTTTATACATTTTATAAATAAATATATTTTACAATAATTTTATTTTTAATTATAAATGTTAATTCAGCTGCATTTGAAACGTCACGTTGAAGTTACTCGTATTATAAAAACTACATTGTAGAAGGGATTGAATGAATGTAATGTTTATATAAGTTAACAATGCGCAAAATTTTAAAGATGGTGTACCTATGATAATAATGTTAAGATAGCGACATAAAAAGTATTGGGTTCTGTAGATTGTAATATTTATCTATAGTGTTTTTATATACATAAAGTTAGATATTACCCAATAAATAAATATATTTATACGTACCTATATGGCTGTAAAAAATATACGTATAAATGCTCTGGGGGCACAATTGATGACTTTCGATATAACATTTTATAACATTTTAAACAACATCAAAAATGTTCGATATTTGTGAGCTCATTCAAATTTATGACTAAGTTTATTTTTTTTTTTAAATATTAAATATCAACTGTGTATCAATATGCATAAGATTATCTACATAGTAATATGTTTTTATTATGTTATACTATTAAATTCCATATATGACTTTTACTAAATAACTCTTACAAAATGATTAAACGTATGCAGCACTTATGACAATTTTGTCTTTAATTTTACTTATATCTTAAAAAAATTAATAAAAAATAATATTATTTTATTAGTTACTGAAGAACCCCAAAAATTCTGTTCTGTCTCTAGGAAAAATGCAAAGTTGAGAGCAACAAGTAAAAATATGTTCTTGCAATAACATCTCATACCATATATATAAAAAGCACATAGCCTTATCGCTATTGAATTAAAAGTCAAAATCGCTCGAATACCATCATATTGACGATATATAATAAATTTGTGCATTTACGTGACTAATCCTTTTTGCAAGAGACGTCTGTCAAAGTTGCCAATTGTTTACAGTTCTTTGCCGAATAAAGAGTACATAAATGACATTCTTTTGTTACCTCCTTTGTACAAAGTAAACATCGTAAATTCTCGTTTGTCATACTATTGTTTAGACTAATACCACACAAAATGAACTGGAGATGTCTAAAGATTTATTTATTTAGAAAATATTTTGAGAGCGCACGAAAATTCTTTTAAAGGGTTGCTTCGTGGTGGTTGAAAATAACAATGAAATTTGTTAATCCGTTGAAAGGATGGAGTGGTGGATTTAGAAGAGCCTAATCGAACATTTTGAGAGAAATCTTTTAATATATAGGCATTGTTATATTCTTAGGAGTGACTATAATAGTACTTCACGCCACAAGCGAACTAATTAAATTACGACTAGCTTTCACCATTTTGGCATCTGACTGCACTGTTTCTATGTAGCTTGTACCTTCTTGATATAAGAACTTATCAATTTTAATTGAAAAACTTATCTATATTATTCTTTAAATTATGTTCGTTACGTCTCTTAATGTGGCCATAACAAGAATTTTTTTCTTTTCAATAATTTTCTGTTTAAAAAACACTTTTTACAGTAATAATTTGAAATTAGATACTTATTATTTCACGAATATTACACGGTGTATTCGTCGAAATTGCTCATTAGGAATACCTATGTTCATAAAAAACATTTTGTATATAATTTGATACGTAAAATTTTTCTTTTTCTCAAGGTTTTTGGTGTAACGTATGGCAAGCAATCAAAGGATAAGTAAACCTCTTTACACAAACACTTCTTTATACGCTTTTAGTGCCAACGTAAAAGTAGGCCACTGCTGATGTATCAATAAAACCTTTTTGGGGTGGAGAAATGAATGTAGCGGTAGCGTAACAATTTCTAGTTTTTATTATGCTTTCCATTCGCTTTGGGTATATTTATATAGTGCTGAATTAAAATTATGGAAATGAGATTATAGTTTAAAGTTGAACTCTAATATGTAATTATCATTTAATTTTAAATGCTAGTGTTTGGATACTCTCTTTATTCCTTGTGAAAATAGATTGTAATCAAGTATATTTGCGTTCTTCATAAGCAATGTTAATAGCTATTTTGTTATGTGTAAAACTTAAACAATAGCTTTAAAGACTTTTTAACATATAAAAGTCTAAGCACTATTTTTCCTACAGAAAGGTAGGCAGAGAAAACCTTTTGTTGAGACTCTCCGTTCCTTACGTTCCGTTGAACACTCCCTCACACTTCTGTTGAGCATTCAGAATTATGTGGCGGAGCTCCGCATCGCGTTTTGCCTTGCTACCAGAACAGGGAAATGAAAATATTACGTATTTAATTCCTTCAAGTGGGAATCGAACTCACTACCGTTACTTTTACAGTACTTGTGCCACTGTGTATGTGTATCTTTAAATATAAATAGTCGTTCAATACATTGTTCACTTCGTATATCATAGATGGCGCTACATTTCACATATTTAATCTTTAAATTTTCCGAAAGCCAAAGCTATCCATAATTAATTAGTTCTAGTAAACACATTACATACACCAGTATAAAATATACCTAAGCTATAAACCGTATAAAAAAACGATGTTAGCGGACAAAAGTAAAAAAGTAATTAGGATCAACAGAAATAAACATAGAAGAAAATGTTAATTCCGAACCAAGCTCCAGGCGCTAGACGGTAGGAATAACTAATGACTGTAATCCGCTTGTGGCGAACGAACGGTTACTGCGAAGGAGATTTGAAAGATATCGAGTGAATTAAAAATATACGTATAATATTATCAATCACAATTAAAAATGAAAAGGAAAGCTATTTTTAATACGCTTTTTAAAATAAGGTTGACTGTAAATCAACTGTGATAAAAAATAACAACTGAATTTGACTTTTATCATCATGAAACTTAAGTTTAAAGTTTTACGTTTTGATAATAGAACAATACGATATTGTCGAGATGATCTGATGATGAAGTCAGGAGCTGAATAATATTCTAGAGAGCATATTATATAATATTTGTATCAATTGGTAAAAAAACATATAATATGAAGCTTTACTTTTTGAATTAACGTAACGAATTTATTTTTAAAAGCTTTTATTTAACTTGCAATGTATGTATGTGGGTTCGGGTGAAATCTTAGAGCTCAATTTTGAAGTAGATATAATCAACCGATTGAGCTGAAATTTTGTGTACACGTTTACTTTGGATGACAATGCACGATAGAATATGTGACGTCATTCTAAATCTAATATGGCGGACCGTGCAAGATGGCAGAATAGTTATTTTTAATGTACTTCTACAATATGGGTATCAAATGAAAAGGCTCGTTGAGAGCAACTCGAAAAATAATGTGATGTCATTCTAAATCCCATAAGGAGGAAATCGGAGATAGCCGAGTATCTATTTGGTCTACTTCTACAATATAGATATTAAATGAAATGGGTCGTTGACCGTAACTCTAAAAATAATGTGACGTTATACTAAATCTAATATGGCGGAACATCTAAGATGGCGGAATAGTTATTATTTATGCACTTCTGCAATATGGGTATCAAATGAAAGATCTTGCCGAGAACAATTAGAAAAATAATGTGACATCACTTGAAATCTAATAGAATTGACACGATTCAAGTTTTTTGTGCTTTCATATAATGAAAGGTATGTTCGTACTATTGAGCTGAAATTTTGTATAAACGTTTGGTTTAGATGACAATGCACGATAATGTTTGTGACTTCATTCTAAATATAATATGGCGGACCATCCAGGATGGCGGAATAGTTATATTTCATGAACTTCTATAATACGGGTATCAAATGAAAGGGCTTGTTGAGACTAACTGGAAAAATAGTGTAACGTCATTCTAAATCCAATATGGCGAACCATCCAAAGTAACAGAATAGTTATATTTGATGCACTTGTACATTACGGGTATCAAATGAAAGGGCTCCTTATGAGCAACTTGAAAAATGATGTGAGGTCATTCTAAATCTAATAAGGCGGACCATCCAAGATGGCGGAATAGTTTTATTTAATGCACTTCTATAATATGGGTATCAAATAAAAGGGCTTCTTGAGAGCAACTTGGGAAATAATATGACGTCATTCTAAATCCAATATGGAGGACCATCCAAGATGAACGAATAGTTATTATTTTTGCAATTCTGCAATATGGATATCAAATGAAAGGGCTCATTGAGAGCAACTCGAAAAATAATCTAACGTCATTCTAAATCCAATATGGCAGACCATCCAAGAGAGAGCCGAGTATATATTTGGTCTACTTCTACAATATAGATATTAAATGAAATGGGTCGTTGACCGTAACTCTAAAAATAATGTGACGTTATACTAAATCTAATATGGCGGACCTATAATATGCGAGTAACTAATAACAGTCGACTTCTACAATATGGATATCTATTGAAAGGGCTCGTTGAGAGTAACTCGAAAAATGTGACTTTTTTCTAAATCCAATATGGCGGAATATCTAAGATGGCGGAATAGTTATTATTCATGCACATCTGCAATACGGGTATCAAATGAATGGGCTTATTGAGAATAATTAGAAAAATAACATGACATCTAGTGTGAGAAACCTTCTTCCTCCAGGCATTAATCCCGGCTATTGCCAGGGTCTGCTTTCCTACTCAACCTACTCC
>JAEBDU010000079.1:117526-226209 GCA_016802625.1 Heliconius numata
TCACCGCCACGTATATGGTTCTCACTATCTCGCCATTAAGACCCCACTAGTGCCCACCACTGCCTATTTGACTAGGAGTTTTAAAAAAAGTTACAATTATTATAATTCATAATAGATCGATAAATCCTTTTTATATGAAATCTACTCATGTGTCAATCAAATTTAAAATAATAAAAAAATTGTGCTAATAGAAGATAAACCAAGGTTTGTGCGAACGGACTTGTACTACTTTGGCCTTCAAAATGCGAGTCAACTGTACTCTACATCTTAACACAGGAAAAAGAACTGGTTAACTATCAAGACAGCCGTCCAAACAACTACTTTATAGACAAGAAAAGAACAACAAATACAAGATTTAATTATATATATTTTATTACAGCTAAAGTCTTAATATTATAAATATTTTATCAATTTATATAGAATTAATGTCATGTAAACGCTTTATATTCTTTTTTTGCTTTAAAAATTGGAGCTCCGCGTTGAGTACCACCACTCAACACTCGATGCTAGAAAAAAAATGCGGAAAGTAAGGAACGCAGTGTCTTAACACCCTCTGCTTAAATAACAGTGAAGTTGTGAAAAAAAGAAACAGTATAAATGATTTTAACTAGCTATCTAAATAAACATTATATCATTTTCTGTTATCCCTGTAAATAATCAACATTCTAATAACAATAAAAAAATATATTAAATTAATGCAATTTATAATAGCCCAAGCACTTATACAGTCCATACGATACGGGCGGAGCATTTAATGCGCAAATCTTTGAGGATAATCTGCATGCCTTAATAAGGAGAGCCGGGCCTGCAGTCCATAGGAGCCTACAGCCACCGCCACCCACATTATATTACTCGGACCTCACACTGTACGCTGTACCTGTTTTGTTAGATAACAGCGGAGAAATTTTTGGTTGTGGACTTTTTAAAAGCATTTAGATAAAAAAACGAAATTAATAATGAATATTGTCTAGGACATTTTTGGTTCATTTTCGTGAAACTTTTAGAGTTCGATATGTTTCATTCAAAAACTTAAATAAACTGAAGCAGTGAGAAATTTCGAGCTTATAGTAATGGTTAGGACCTGCAGAATGTATTTGATATTTAATTTATTAAAAGTTGTTATCTTCTATTGTCTATCCGATTTCAAATATAATCAATCATTCACCTTAAGGATCCAATCCAAAATTATTACTTGTATAACCGAACTCTGCTCAACTGACCGACGATGACGTTTTTTAGCGTCACGCTATATTCTGCATATAACAGAGAGGCAGATTTGGTACTTGAGCGGCGTAACTCAACGCCGCGCTTTGTCTTGTTAGGAATCGAGCCCACAACATTCGCGCTTACACGCAGACGCTGTCCACTGATCTACAACTATCAATATTTGTATACATAATAATTCACCCGAATGTCGCTACAATTATCGCCTTCACTCACTCAAATCACAAATGCCGCAAAATACTCACTTTTTCATATCATTATCTTTAAATAAAGTTAATATAATTTTTTACAACAAAAAACGATATTACATATCGAAACGTACATCCTTATGCGTTTATAATTATTTCCGACAGGTGTGAACAAATGTAGGTACATTACTCTGTCATATAATTTACTTAGCACCTAATTTCGATATAATAACAGTATTACCGTCGAGCACACCGCAAACTAATAGGCCATATGTTTTACGCTTCAATGTCACTCTCTAATTCGACTTTGATAAATAGGTCGAGAGTACACAGTCAAGCTAATCTTATAACCAGTAACAAATGTTCTCCTTTCTATATTTCTATCATTGATTTATTTCGAAAATATTTTATAGCTCTTTTCTTAAGAGTTAGTAGACGTAGTTTAGTGTTAGGACACTCTGTTTTCCATTTTCACTAGTTGAATGGCGGTGTCCGAAGTAAAGATTAGTCTTAAAAAAACTAGAAAATGAAAATAACTATAAATAAGAATCTTTCCCTCGAGTAAGAATGAACCTACAACCATCGTATATATAATCAAATAATAGTACTTGATTCTCAGTGTTTCTAAATATTGGTATAGACTATAGACTAACAGTTAATCCTGATAGCCATATCAGTGTTGAGACAGAGTCCTGAGCTGGTTTATGTCCTGAATTTCTTGAATTCCATACAAGCTATTAAAGGCCGTCTGAGGCTTGGAATGTGACAGTTGTGTTACAGCACTCCTGTCCGAATTAGCTTAGCTTTTGGCACACCTGTATAAATTGTTTTAGGCATTGTTTCTACCGAAATTGTTTTAACAAAAAAGTTAGGAAAATGCAGAAATAGTTGTAAAAATAGTTGAAATCATAAGAATGATGATTTTTTCATATTAAAATTATTTTGAGAACCATATTTCTGAACGATTTCACGGTGACTTCCAAACGTATGGTAGAAGATATCCCATAATATGGTTATTCAAGCTCGTAGCATATGTTTAATGTTAGTGTGTTCTTCAATTGATTGACGTGACGTCTGGTATCTTAGTCTTAAGTAACATACAGACAGATGTTTATTTATTATCCTATAAGTAATTCATTATAGCTAATAAATGTCGTAAAAGTTTCAAAAATTGTTTGTGATCTTCTTGGACTTGCTTCGTAATATATTTTTATGAACTATAAAAATTATCACTTAAACAAAAGTATTTTAAATTTTAATAGTTTCAATCACTTATTTTAGATCGTATTCTTTACACTATTTTATATTAATAGGTACTTAATGAGGCTGATAAATTATTGGTGGGTTCGATTCTCACTCGGTGGAATGTTAATTTTAAGTTATTTTTATTTCACGGTTCTGTTGAGAGAGGGCGTTACGTTGGATTCCACCGTTTCACACGAAACCACTTTTCACCGAATTCTGGAAGCATTGCGTTAAGTGGCGAAATTCAACGCCGCGCTTTGCCTCGACACAAGAGTGAAGAAATGAAAATATTCAACATTTCATTTCCTCGGATGAAAATCGAACCCAGACACTGGCAATCAGCAGACATACTCGAATTTCTCTTATTTACTTCTAAAATTTCTCTCAATAACATTCCTCTTAGTTGTATTCATTCATATATTCGTAATATCCTTGATACGGCGCACAATAGATGTATCTCAGTTGTAAGCGTAGTGGGTGGCCATGCACCTTGCACAATGCATCGCTTATGACGATAACTAGTACCCGAACCTTAATGCATAATAAAGTATAATAAAAGCATTCACGCAGTAATAAGTATATAATATAATATCAACTATAATAAAGTAAGTAAATAAACATAAGGGTTGTGGGTTCGATTTTAACTCAGGGGATTGATTATATTTAAATTATATTTATTGGCCCGCAATGGTAAATAAAGTGCGGCTTTTTATAAATTTATCACGCAACATCTCGAAACTTGAACTTGAAGTGGAACGGAGTGTCTTAACACTAAATTCCTTCTGCCTACTTGACTGTGATTGAAAAAAATGTAAAACGTGGAAACCAATAAAACTGCAGCGAAAAAAAGCTATTTAAAAATAAACTAGAAATGTATGTAAATAGCAAGATAACAATTTAGGAGAAATAAACGAAATACATACCTACATTTGGAAATTAAATCATGAGAACAGTAATTCAGTGTTAGTTTCGTGAAACCTTTATCTCCATTACCAAATAAGCAGAATATACTAAGAACAATGTAATGATAAAAAGTAATATTATAAGTACCAACTTATATTCCCTATATACTTATAATTTTTTTTCAGTTTCACGATTAATATTTAACCTGCAAGTTTCGACGGGTTAAGCTACTTTGAGACATTATTAATTTAGTTTCAATATATTTTTATCTTATCATTTAAGAAAAAGCCGGAAATAGATTTTTTTTAGAAACTGCATAAAAGCTGCAAACCCTTATCCATAGATAATACGTGTTAAGTGAATACAATATTTAAATGTTAAAATCCAAAATATATTTTTAGTAGAACGATGACGCATATTACAAAGAAAGGCTTTGGTCGGCTTAACTTATCAAAATAAGGTAACGCAAGCTTTTTTTAAAGATTATGTAATTCCTGAGAAATAGCACATTTACATTATTTTTGTCTTTAAGCTTCTTATGCTTAGCTTATGGACTACTAGTATTGAATGGCGGAACTTAACGCTGCGCTGTATCATATCAGATTTAAGAAATGATAATTATTTAAGTATGATCTTTCATTACTAATTGTACAATTAGATATATTTATAATACGTAGTTTGTATATCTACATTCTTAAACTCACAGTATATTTAAAATATATTCTTTTTATTTTTTAGAAAGAATTAAATACCGTTTTAAGTTCTTTGAATTTTCGAAGTCTTCTATAAATATATAAAACAAACCCTAAATTTCGTTAGACAACCGATAGCGTTATGCAAATTGTATTTCCTGTGAACTGTCTGGACCTCGCGCTTCGTATATATTGCGTGACGTTTGATTTTGTTTAAAATTCTTACCATACTTGAAATTGCAATCGAAACGTTTATATAGAATTAAAGTAATTTAAATTGCATAAATTATTTTGTATAAATTACTTAAATTATTTTGTTGTTGCACGCTTTATGTAGTATATAGCCAGGGTAGACAAAGAAACTAGTGTTAAGACTCTCCGTTCCGACAATTTACGTCGGAATTTGAGACACGGCGGATTTAGTTGCGAAACTAAAGAGTGAAGAAATGAAACAATTCTTCCTTCTAACCTAAATGAAATTAATTAACGGAATTAAAAAGGAAATGGAACCTACAACCATCGTACTTGTAGACTTAATTAGGTATTACAATAAATTGACGCCATCTCGGCCACGCTTAGCTGAACGCAATGATTTTGGATTCAGTTCCTGTACATGTTTTACCTAAATTCTTACCAATTTAAATAGCAAAATATTATTAGAAAAATACAAAACTCTCCTTATAAAATGCAAAAAATTGTATAAATAAATAAAAAAAAGCATAAACACTTTTATACAATTTCCAAGAAAGTTTCAAGATTGGATGATTACTTCTCATTATTAATTCAAAATGGATCTAGCTTTTCGAGTTTCGTGTTAATCTAAGATTAGTCATTAATAGAATTCTTGTTATTCTTTGTTCGGCCAAATGTAGGTAGATATTCGTATATATTCTTGTTATTTATGTGGCTTTTAATGAACTTGTCCGTTTTTATTAGTGATAGTTCACTGACTGATTCTTTTTTTTTATTGTTATAACATGCCTTTATGATGATAAAATGATAAGAAAATTATTTTTTTATAATAAAACTAGAATTAGCTACATTTTCTAGATTGTATAATATGTATACTATGGTATTATATAACTAACATTCGTTTCATAGCTAGATAAAGTAAGTAAGATGGGGCTTACTTGTTTTTTTTATATATATATATAAAGCTTCAATTTATTTTCAGTAGAGCAAAGCGCGGAGTTAAGCTCCGTCACTTAACACGAAATGTTTCGAGTTCAAGCGGGCAATTTAGAACAGAATATCTTGACACTAAGTTATCTCTCTTATTCCGCAAAAAAACTCACTTCTTTCAGCCAATCCGACGTAAAGATAAATAAATATCATCATCTCCACTAAAGAAATTATGAATACATTTCTTATATTATTAAATTCTCGTTTCTCATCGATATTGGTTAACGTCCACCTATCAGTTTGATATAATTTATTAGATTCAAATATGCCGCCTTACTACTAAGCTATAAACATGATTTAATAGGTGACAGGTTTTAAATGAACTCATATAATAAATATGACAGTCACAGCATTTACGATTCCGTTTGTCCTATTAAATAACTGTAATTAATAGCATATATATAATATATTAAATATTAGATTATAAATGTTTAGGTGGTTTATTTTGAAATGTGGATAGCGAAGTGATATAGGGTATAAATATATTATGTTCTTTCTTGTGTGGTTAGTGGCGGAACTCACCACTTCGCTTGCGCTTCGTCCTACCAGAGCGTAAAATGAAAATAATAAAAATTAAATAACATTGATCCCCCGAAATGGACTCGAATTCACAACAGTCATATTTCAATTCAATCATATACCAAATAACATCCGTAAAACAGTTCCCATAAGAACATTTTAACATCCAACATTACATAAGCTACAACGTGGTTTCTAACATTACATAAATTGAAAATCGTGTGACAATATGTTATATTTTCACGCTTAAATCGCCCACCATTATATGTTATTGTTTAAAAACAGTATTTCTAGTTAATTTGAGTACCGTGGAAGAGAAATCACGCGCGACACGCGTCCTATTCAGTTGACTTTTTCGGAAATGTTACAAAAGTGTGACGTTAAACACTGCTATTATGACGCTTATAATACACAAAGCAACTTTGTTCGAGACAATAGTATGAAATAAAAGGTTTGTCGTCATTAATTTCATCGCTTAGACATTCGTAACGGGGTATCCTTTGTGTTTAGTGAACGCTATTTTATTTGATGAAGGCGAAAAATTAGTGCACAGCGTGTGTGCTGTCGATACCGCTGAGCTTAAGAAACTTATACAAAATATCTTAGATTTTTTGTTAGATTTTCTTACTTTAAAATCGATTATATTGTTGAGTATTGAAGCAGAAAATGTTATACTAAAATTGTAGTTATATAGGAAATGTGTAACTGGTTTTACTAAATATACCACAGTTTTCACTAGAATTGTTTCTCTCTAGAAACTAGGGAACTACTAGGGAACTAACTAGGTGGATAATAAAAATAGAAACTCTAGGTGGATAGATCAATATAAAAGTATAACTAACTCGGTTATTTTTTAAATTAGTTGATATGCAAGCACGCACAGTGTGGCATGAACGCAAAATTCCTTATAAAATATTTATATAAATAATTCATTAAGAATTTTAAACTGTTGCCCTGGGGGCTATGCAGAGGATTGCAATAACATTTTTATTTAATTCTCACATATATTATTCACTTCACTTCGACCGAATGTAAAAGTCGTGCGTGTGGATAATTATACGAATACCATGAACTCACCTGGTTGCATTTCATCCCAATTTATAAAATAAAATGGCAGAGCTAAAAAAGGCAGTTAGCATTTACTTTGAGTAAATTATTGCTATTTCTCAATGTACTAAACATTTAGAAAGTACATGTGATTGACGTGGGTTCGATATCTGTCCAAAGAAATTATGAAAAAGTATTAAAAGTTAAGTGGAGAAATTAATCGAATCTTGACACTGTCTCTGTATGAGATTTGCAACATCTGCAGATAAATAAAATAAAAAAAAGTAATAGTTCGAAGTATTTTCAATAATATAGAATCCTCAAAATTCGGCTTCTTTTATAGATATTACTAAAAATATTCTTTACATTTTCAGTATGAGCGAATCAAATTGAGTTTTATATGAATTGTTAAGAATTTTAAAATGTTTCATTTCTATGGACACCGAGTCTGCAATCTATTCCCGAATTAGTAACGCCGCAATGTCACCTGAGCCGAAAGGGACGGCTCGGGCGGAACAAAGATACGTATTTTGGTTTCCAATAGAGTGACCATTCACTAAGAATAATGAATTATTATTTCGACCCCACATTACGTTAGGGAACAACATTTTAATGCCTCGTTTTATAATTGGAATATGTGATATATTTATGATATTATTTACGATCTGTATCTAGTACGATAGTACGTGATTTGTTGTTACAGTTTATTAAACGACTAACACAACGATAAAAATATGTGGCATGCATTTCTAAGTTTCATTGAGTCTGTTTATTTTTTTTCAGATTGACACTGTATCCCGCATGTAGCAGGGTAGGCATAGAGAGCCTAGTGTTAAGACACTCTGCTCCCCACTCTCCGCCAAAATCTGGAGGCTCGACACCAGAGCAAAGAAATATTTAATTTCGTCGAGTGGGAATCAAACTCGCAATCTGTCGCATTTACAATCAAACGCTTGTGCCCTTGCACCACGACTAAATTTCTAAATTTCTTTTAATTTTATACAATCCAAAGGAAAAATACTGTATAATATTCCAAGTTCAGTTTCCAATATTAAAAGCCTTCTATAATAGATGCATCTACCTAAAAAATCTTAGTTATTTTTATTAAAATAAACCTACCTATAAAATTACCTTTGACTTAAGCCGCTATGCACTTCTAAAGTAAACTTATTTAATAGTGGAGATTGTATAACAAAACTGCATTTAAATTTTGGTTAAGCAGAGGAAGTTCATCAAGTTGCTCGTAGTTTGAAGAGGCGAGCTTTGTACCAGATTTCGAGGCGTCAGTTCTAGTTCAGTAAGTGTGAATGTGTGAGGGAACCTGTTTGAGCACTTGACACGTCTAAGTGTAAGAAAATACTACATATGAACACGTATGTATGTATGTAGGTATAGTAGTTATTTTCTAGTAAAGGTGTTTTTTTTATATAGTGATGTTTTATTCTTACGGGATAGTATTAAGTGTTAAGTAAGAAATAGTGTAAGAAATTATTTACGTTTTATAGGAATAGAGTGATAATTATGATAACATATGCGTAACCAATAACTGAGGCCTCGGTGGGATTGTAGTAGCTTCGTAGGTTGAAGTCCAGCCAGAAGATAACATTCAAAGAACTTAAAATGTAGAAGAAGAATATCTCTTAAATTCTATTGAAACAATTTTTACGCAATTTTACTTTATTTAAGTTTCCCGAACTTCTATTCTAATAATAAATATCATTTTATTGTTGCTATTTGCGAAATTATGTTTTCTTGCCATATTAAGATACTTTAAATTAAATAATGCTAAACATAGTTAAATATGTTAACAAAAATAAATGAATCTACTAAAGGAAAAAATATGTCTTTACTTCTATTACTTGAAGTGAGTGCACAAACGTTTCAAAAGCAAACTCATACGGATTCTCGACTGAGTGTTATGAACAAACTTCATCCAGAATTTAGCACGTCATAAACTAAAGTATCCATTACTTTTAAATTACTTTCGCTTTACGATTAACTTACTTAATCGACTTCCAATGATTGATAAAAAATAGTAGTTTTTTTCTAAATTTATAAGAGTGACATACCTATAGAATGATGACAATCATTTTTTTTAAATAAGAGAAACTTTAAATTTATTATCTACAAATATTAGATTTTTATATAAATAGAAGAATGCACATGCAATGTATCCTGCACACAACAGGGTAGGTATAGGAAACCTAGTGTTAACTCCATTCCCTACTTTCCGCCGAACTTCCGGGGCATTGTAAGTGGCGGATCTCAGCGCCAAGCTTTGCCTTGTTACCAGAACGAAGAAATGAAAATGGATAAAAATAATAATTAATTTCGCCACAGTGGATATAGAACCTATAACGGTCGCATTTACAGTCACACATTTTTTCCACTGCGCCAAGACAACTCTTGTTGGTTGCTAATTCAGTACCAAAAATATACAAACATATATTTTAGCTACTATATTATAAGCAGCCATAAAATTATATAAAAATGATCTCTACGTATTACTATTTATATCGAATTTCTATATCGGATACAAAATTCTTCAATGCAAGGAAATAAATAGAATTGTTTAGATTTAGTATGACGTGTACGGCGCTCGCTTCGTCGTGGGAGGCAAGGCCGTGGCGTGTAAATGTGCCACTAACTTAACAAGTTACATTTTGTGGGCAAAGTGAACTGGATATGTATGTATGTAGGTATAGTCATGCGACAGTATATTTACTATTTTATTTGATTAAATAAACTACTCTAATATTAGAAATCTGATTAAATTTAAATATGCTAGTGGATAGTATTGTTTATATAATTGTTGTTATGCTTATTATTATTGGGTTATCAAGGCGCAATGGGAGACCAAGTGTAAATGTGAGTAGTGGGCTCTATTCCCTCTCGGGGGATTGAATTATTTTATTTCTTGGTCTGGCTAAGCGACGTTGAGGCCCGCCATTCAGTACAGAGTGTTAACACTCACTTTTACTACCTTTCCTGTGCGGGTAAAGCTGTAAAATAATATTATTATATAATTTTATGTGTGTATTTCAAATCGTATATATAACCTCATAAATCTAATATAAGAACTGGCCCAACTGTTGATTTAATTATAAAACAACATTTGATAAAAAGGAAACGATTGCAAATCTTTCCCGTCTTTCCACGTCCCGCTGAGCGGCAGACTAAAACAGCAACTCAGTTATATGCAAAGGAAATACTTAGCACACATTCTGAGATCAAAGAGTGCGCGTGTGAAAAAATAACATTCAACTCTCAAAGGACGGGTCCGCCCCGCCACCCAACATACTAACTTCGGAAAAAATAGAATTGAAGTCAACTTTACAACAAATTTGAACGCGTATCGAATTGTTTTACGTTTGACGAATTCGCTTTTGTAAATTTTTAAATTCACTACAATAGGCTTTAATGATGCAGGTCAGCTTCTTTGTCCGGATCAAAATTATGTAGGACTCGGGGAATTCGACGAATGGTTCTAAACTGGCGGATTAAAAAAAATGTTCGATCGTGTGGCGATAACACAGGCTAAATGGGCAGTATTGTTTTTGCGAGATCTGCGTTGCTAAATCATTCGCATGCCAATGGGATATCTGTTTAAATTTCAAATTGCCTGAGGACGGCATATTAAAATTTTCTTATACGCGAGCAGTATTTTTGTTGCTTGTGGGATCCCCATTGTTAATAATGTTTACATGTAAGAAAGATCGGTTGTTAGTTTGTGTACAAGAAATTTATGAGAATAAACTATGGTATGTACTCTATATAGCCTGTCTCGTTAACATAGCGTTCACGGTGTACCTACATAAAATATGTTAATTCATATTATTTTAGTACCCATAGTTCTATTTGTATGAGGTTTACCACTATAATAAATTACACCAATATTTGCTTGTTAGTTATTCACTGTAGGAGCATAATCTAGTAAATTACATCGCAGATAGCTACACTTATGGAGCGTGCATTAATCTTTTGATAAAAGAGAAAATTGCCTTCCTTGTAGGTACTACAGCTGACTTCCATTTGTTACCGTCTTGTTTAGAAAATCACATTTACTAAACTTTAATAACCGGCTTTGATGCCAACTGATGGAGGCGCGTATCAAATCGAGCTTCAACGTGATCCTCAGCACCTGGTTGGAGCGCATCGGATCTTTTATTTATGCATCTCTATGGAAATCTATAGTCATTTTTGCCGCCGTTAACGCGGTGTGGCGGGAAGTGTGTCACCTTGACTTGAATTCGTTACGCGTTTGGTTCGTGTGTTCTTGTAATAGTTAGCTAGGTGTAGATATATGTATTTATATATAAATATGTATCTATTTCAATTACATATTTATGTATTTAGTTGAAATTATTATATTAAATATGATATTTTTATTTTTAATATCAATTTATTTATCAACGTAAGTAAAAGCTTTGAATTTGTCTATTAGGGACAGTTTCAAAAGCGGGGAATATTTATATTTAAAAAAAGAAAGATAGAAAGAATAACAATAAGATAGAAAACTATGTAATCTCTCCGAATTAGAAAGATGCAGTAACATAAAAATAAAATAGTGATACGTTATTTAATTCTACTTCACATATACAAATATACTTAGGATAGGTACATACAAGTGTATTAGAAACATTTTCTACTAAGAAAAGATTATAATTTTCATTACTAATACTTCCAATTATTGCTCGCGTAATATTGCATAAGACGTGATATTACAGTTTTTACACACTGCGACACTCTGGTCGTTTTTTTCTCCGTTCAAAATACACTAAAATAATTGTTTGTTTTAAACCCGTCGACTGCAACTACCTCTGATTCGTTACAGATGTTTTATACGCTAGAAAATAAAGACTTCAAAACGCTTCAGTGATTATAGACTTAGAAAGTTTAAGATCGATTGTTGACTCACTTTTTGTCGGCATACCGGGTTTTGGACAAAATACGGCTTTTATAGTTCACTGTTACTCAACAGCGTGGAAATTGTAGATTTTAAAATCCGTTATAGAATATACTTATTTGTGAAACAATTTATTATATTTATAGTATCCTAGCCATGTATTTTCTTTTGTAAGAAATAAGATGATAAATTCCACCTAAAAACATGTATGTTGAATACTTTTGCCACAATTTTTCAAATCGGCACTTTTTTTTAATCATTTGCTAATTCCCTTTATTTTTTATCCAGCCCTACGGCACTAAGCGTAATTTGTTAATCAATGACAATAAAAATAATTTTAAATTAAAATAAAAAAAAGTAATTTTACGTCACTTTTTACAAGTGTTCTGTTTTTTTGTAAAAAGTGACGTAAAACGACCTATTTCTTAAAATCTAAAATAGGAAGTGTTCTATACTAATAATAAAATATTCGATTATACGACGCTCTAATGACAGACTGAAACAAATCACAAAAAAAGCTACAGCCGCCAATGTAGAAGCTCCATCGGAAATGTGAAATTAATTCTAATTTGTCGAGCAACTTTTTGCTGCAGCCGGAGCAGGTACAAACGGGTTAGAGGCTTCACGAGGAAGAGCATTACATAATCCCAATATCAATTGCTTATATGTATGAGTCATTTAGTTTTTTATTAAGAACGCCTAATTATTTTCCTAATCCTAGGCTTATTCTTTTAGATACTTATTTACCAGGAACTTTTTTCATTTATTTTTTATTATATTTACTAAGGAACTAATGTATATAATAAAAATAACATTATGTGCTAAGTGATTGAATTTAACATCGCACTTCGTTTTAGCAAAGCAAATAATTGAAAATATGCATACATCTATACCCCGGAGTTAGATGCAGTCCTACTGTGCCATAATATTATTTAAACTCACACCCAATACAGCCAAATCAATTTCCGTTATGCTACATATCTTGGAGGGGTCGTAGGGCCGCTGCCCTGCTGCAGAGCATGTGAATGAATTATTTTTCAACAGCTGCGAAAGCTCGGCGTTGAGTTTCGCCACTCAACACACAAAAATTGGTAAGTTATGCATTGCTTACTCCGCTATATATATTTCCATACATAGTGTAAAGCAAAAAGAATGATGATTGTACCTATTAATTGCAGGATAGTATCAAACAACCGTAATCTTTCTGATTCAGTTTCCTCTTGCAGCTCGTGATTTTCTCAGGCTAACAACTGGTCTTCCTATAGTACTAAATAAGGTGTTCATATTTGCACCCTATATTTTCTATCACTATATCTGTATTAGGACAAGATACCGTCATGAGATTTCATTAATTTATCTAGGTATTACTGCTTGTGGGTTTTGCGATTGGTGTTTTTAGATATAACACACTTATAAGGATTACCGCTATGTGAAACTCCGAAGGCAGGCGCCATGGTTTGTCTTTTCCAAGTTAAGTAAAGGATAATCTATATAAAAAAACAAAGTTTTTTACCTAACTAAAGCACTAACATTATACTCGTATATTATACTTTAAATAGTCTTCGTTAAATATTATTCTTGGGAGGTCTACTGCACGTAATAATTGTGAGTTCATATTTCACATAGGTTGTTTATATTTAAAACAAAAACCAAAATAAGTATACTTGAAAACACTATAGCAAAAAGAAAAAGCTAATTTTAACATACTCTTCTATATCTATAAATAAATAAAAAATATGAAGTATTAAAAAAGCTTTTTTTAAATTCCAAGGGTAACGAATCTTAACTGTCGCTAATTAAATATTAGAAGGTATAAGGGTCTTCTAAAACGGAAATCGGTTGATTCCGAAGACTTCAAAGGGGAACAGGTAACAAACATGCTATTAGTTTAGCGCGGATAAAAAAATAAATAAAAAAAATCTCATCGGGTGTAATTACTAAATTGGCGCCAAAACTGGTTTCTTAGTAATTATGATAATTATCCTAATTCAGATTGTTTCCAATATAATATGTATATTTTTTTGAAAATTGCTAAACTTTACTCAAGTTAAACGCTACTCGCTAACGAGCTCGTAAACTGCAAAAACAAGGCACATTTCTAACAATAGATAAACTACACGATAGCCTACATAGTAAGTTAAATATAACTAACGACCGACCTACAAAGCCGTCTAATTTTTTTAATAAACAAACAGTCGAGATAGCTATGGTTTTGTGATTCCAACGATTAAAAGTAGATTAGTGTTTGCCTTCGAGAAATATGCAGATAAGGATGGGAAACTTTTGGGCTAAATTAATTCACTTCATTGTTATGGTAAATTTTGTTACAAACACGACCCTTCAAAGTTCTGATACATTTATTGTGATAGTGCCCTTTAATAAAAGGGAGCTGCGATATAAATTTTGCTTAAGCTTCATTATTATACCACGATAGAAAAGGGTTTTAATATTTAGATTTTAATTCTTATAGCTTAACACGTTTCGTCGATATTTTATATGTGTCACAAAGAATGGAAGTATTAAATTAAATATCGTCTAATTTGTTTTTTATTAAATCTTGTTGTTGTTAAGGACAAGCTGTTTATAATAACAATATAAGGGTATTGAAAGTAAAAATAATTATAAGGATTAGAATTTTATGTATTACAAGAATGATTTATTAATGTGAAAAATGTAGAAATAAGAGATTTATACGAATTCTTAACTCATATTATACATACATATTATATTAAGCTTTAATAAGCTTTTTAAATAATTTAAAATTAATATCCATTTTAAGCACAATTGGATATTATATAGTAAATAGTTAAATACTTATAAACAAGTTTTACCAACCAAAGATAATTGGCTGAAGCTATTCATAAAATTAATAACCTTAAATACCCTCTATAAACAAAGCCTAGAAAATTATCCAAAACTACTCATTATCTAATTTGTGAGGTCAAATTATAAGGGCCTATACCTTCGTCCCTTCGTCTTTCCAACAAAAAGTCGAATTTGACAAGTCTGACATTAATCCAACAAATTCCGATAAAATTCCCCCTCAGGTCCTTCCAAAAACTTACGGCTGTGGAGTATAATGACAGACGCGACTCCAATCCTCGATAGCCCTGGATTACTGTCGATTTAATTAAACCTGTATAATTTTGAGCCAGGTAACGTGAATGTGTCAGAAATAGACAAGGTATTCTAATTTGTTTTCGATGCTGATATTTTCCTGAGTTCTTTTTCTTTAATATTATTTATTGTTTAATTTAAATGATACTAAAATTAGAGTTCAATTTAATAATATGGTTGTTTCTATTATTTGATTTTATATTCTTGTCGGTCTTTGTATATTAAAATTTTATATCGAAAAAAGTTTCCTATTGGCTTCCGAATACTTGAATAAATTAATAGATAATCAAACCCACAACCGTGGCGTTTGACACAACTCTGAGCCATGACAGTCCCTTAAAGAGGGTTGACAGATTAAATAATATAATTAATAATATACTTTTGTTTAATAAAACACTTTCATGAAATATAAAACTATAATACAAATATACTTTTGTTCTTCAAACATGTACGAAATTATGAAATATACTTTAAATTTAAAATAAAGTAAGTAAAATATGTTAAAAAGTTGAAATTTGAGCTCTATATATTTATTTCCATCATTCAAAAATAACAACCATCATCAATTCAGTACAAAAATATAAAAAAATCGATCACAATAAATAACAAAATATTTGACCATACGTTTCTCTATCTACTTTCTTAATTTTTTATGAACGGAACTAAATGTGTGGGTTTCAAGAAAGATCCGAAGGTAGGCGGCGCATTATCAAATTACAGCTTGTGCCATTCTGTCCGACAAAGGCACCGAGTTTCTTATCTTTAGTATGTTGTTTATATATATGTTAAATATGAAAACCAGTATTGGCAAACGCGACAGGTTGTGGGTTCGATTCCCACTCGAAGAAAAGAAATATTAAATATTTTAAATATAGTCCTGTGTTATAATAAAAATATAGGAAAAATACATGAGAAATAAAAAAAACAAGCGATTATTTGATATTTTGTAGTATAGCTTTAGCTGTATTATTAAATTCGAGTAAGATCTAAACTCTAAAGACTTATATCAATATTTACCTTGGTATGATTGACACAAATATTTGTCTCCCATAACGGTACAAATTAGAATTATAACAAAAAGAATTCACACCAACTCCACCTGTACGATTAAAAAAAATGTAGTTCCTTATCAAAACAAAGAACGCCTACAAAAGTTCTCTGTTCTTCCTTAAAAAAAATAAACAAAACCTTTAAATTTAGGGAATAAGTCTTAAAATTGCATGTTTCTTTTTCTTAAAAGCTTATAGTAAATTTGTTTGAATGTTGACCTACGTTTCAACTCATTTCCCGTAAAGCATATTAATATTATGTGTGCTTAGGTTTAACACTTGTATGTTCATCAAATATTCCGGTACGCTGAGTGAAAACTGACAAGTTTGTAAATGATGCAACGGAATTTGAATCTTAGGACGTTAAACTAACGGTTAAAGTTGCATTTAATTATATTATTAGAGAATCTATTCATTACCACTAAAGTATATAATACGGTAACATATTATACACACAATCTGCATTTCTTGGTTGCATGAAGGACAGGTATGTTTTCATAATAGATATATATATAAAATATTCTAAAATAAATCTTTCATCTTTTTTACGATCACATTTTCGAATGGCGGAACCCAACACCGCCTTTTATCTTAGGCGCACAATTATCGCATGTACAGACAGAATTTTTCTATCTTAGTTAGCGACTTCTAGGTTCCTTCTACCTACCCTGATATAAGCGGGATAGCGCATGAGACTAAAAAATATATCATAAGTTAAAATACTCAACATTTTAAAAACAAGACGACAATACACATACACAGATGTAAGGAATGTGATTTCAAAATGTTCTAAGTACTCTATATTAATCACGAAGAGGAAATTTAATCTGTTCTAATCATCAAAACTTCACATACATTTAATCTTCAAAATTGATGATCCAGACGATTTTAATGTGTGGCGTCCATTAACATGGCGCTAGATGCAATTGCTTATAATTGAGTGTTACATTTGCTCGCAAAGATCAGCATCTGCTACTAGCGGCTACTATTTATAGCTATGACATAAATTAGCCTTAAAAAGTTTAAAGTTTAAATTATTGGCAATCCAGTTTCATTAATTTCTTTTTTAATCCACTTCAGCTTACTCTGGTCTCGCGCTCAGAGCAGAGTAAGTAGATGGAACCTAGTGCTAAAACATTCCGCTGAATTCTGCTAAGATAGAGTATTATAACGCTATTTGCCCCACTTTATTTTTCGAAACATTGCATGTTGTTATCATCGCCTAGGTGGGGATCGAACATACAAGCCAAACACCGCTACTGATTTCAATGAAATAGTTGAAAAAGAAATAATGTTTATTTAGTAAAAGCACAGTGTTGGGTTTCACCAGCCAGTTTTCACCAACCCAGCAATAACTACAGATTGGGCTAACTGTAGGTAATTAAATAAAACATTATTTATTTATCCCAAATTCTAATAAATATGCTTTATAAAAAGAAATATAATAGTAGATAAGTTCCATTCCAAAATTTAAACCTATCAAAATATTATTCAATAATTCTAATTCAGCGATAACAAACACAACAAAAAAAAAGTGAAAGCAAAAACTTAAGGATACTATTATATTTATAAATATTCAAAACACGTTGAAAACCATCAAATTTCATTATGTCTTATCTGACAGCCCCCATGATACGGTAATAATTAAACACGCCGCCGGACTCATGAATTACTATGAGGTTAATAGTCACCAATGAGCTACGAGTAATTATGGAAATTAAGTTCTTTAGCTCTATGCGTACGCGCATGTGGAATGGAGGTTGGTATCAGGTTAATGATATTTATAGAAGCGTATATGGAAATAGTTATTTTTTTTTATATATTATTAGATATTCTAATATTTGTGTTTTTTTATTTCAATTATTACTGGTATATGACGTGAATAATAAAGAAAACAATAACAACTATATACTTATTCTTACTTAATATCAGAATACTTTTAAAACAATAAATTACGTTTTTTTTTTATATAATTAATCGATGTTAGGCAGCGTAAAAGGTAAAAAGTTCAAGATTTGAATAATAATTTACAGTCCATCTATAACATAATCTTTGACCACCCGTTAAGAAGGCGTTGCCGCGGCAAGCGACGCTCGTGCCGCGCGCACGCCACCCAACTACGAACTAAGATAATTCCATATTTTTTGTTATTCTCTTAGATAAAGAAACTTCAAAAATAGAGATAGAAAGAAGAACTTTTACGCGAACTTTGAAAGAATTATGACTGTAATGAAGAATAAGTAATGTGGCCAATGAGTTCTATTACGCGTTAGGAATTTATGACATCGTAAACATGATTTAACCATTTCTGCAAAGAATTTAATTCTGTTTTTCTTTGGCATTATGGTGTAGAGGCACAAGTGTGTGACTGTAAACGCGACGGTTGTAAGTTCAATTCCGAAAAGTACGGCGTTGAATTCCGCCACTCAACAACAACAAAAACAAAAAAGAATGTCTTAATGAGAAGTGAGTGTCTTAGCACTAGGTCCTCTGTCGTTTTACGTTTATATAATAAATAATTCCATTCACCATGAAATTTAGAGCGCTTAGTAATCGCTTCATCATTGATATGCTTATTCAGTCAAGCCAGTCACATAATAAGTTGGGCGTTAACAAAAATACTAACAGCCTATTATATTCGTATTTGTGACATTTTCATTTAAAAAATCCAGTGTACAAATAAAAATAGGCAAAAAACAGCTTATTTAATTTATATTTTATTAAGATTTTTCTTTATAATTTAATAAATATATTAAATACAGGCAGTGACCCTGTTTCCTCTAATGGTAAAAAGAGATATCGTGATAGATTAAATGTGAGCTACCTAAACTAACCTTTTCTACTACTGTATAACTTCAACATAAGACATTAAAGTTTATGAAGTACGTTGCTTAAAAGCTTAATATGAATGAGATGTTGATTTTTTTCTCGATAAAATAATAGAAAAAAAATATAATAAAAATTATAATTATGTACTGTCAATAAATTTATAATTCATATCTATATTTTTAAATAAAAATATTATTTATTTGACTGTCATAATTTGTTTGTACTCTTTACATATCATAATTCCTTTCAACACGTGTGATAGTTGTTATCTTGTATACGTATCTAAACTGCTTAGAGGTTAATAGGTTGCACTTGAATACGGCTATGGTAGTTGTGGCTCCGCCTTGTCTCAAACGAGTGCTATGAGAATAAATTATACATATGTACTTGTATGTATGTTAATATCTCAAAAAATAACATTATTAATAGGTCGTCGTAGTGCAGTGGCACAAGGGTGTGACTGTAACGCGACAGTTGTGGGTTCGATCCCCACTCGAGGAAGTGAAACATTTATTAACGTTTATATTTCCATTTCCCCACTCTGGTGTCGAGGCGAGAGAACGGGTTTGAGTTCTGCCACGCAACACGCAATGTCTTCAGAATACAGCAGAAAGTGGGGAACGGGGTGTCTTAACACTAGGATCCCTCTGCTTACCGTGTTGTGCGCGGGATACAGCGTGAAGGTGATTTAATTTTAATAGTGAAGTAAGTCTCTAGTCTAAGTCTTTATTTTATATCTTTGTAAATACTGGCTCTATATATTTCAAACAGATACTAATAAAATATTTATTTATAAAGCATAATAATGTTGTTAAATTACCTTAGTAATAAAAATATGAATATTTAAATAAACTAAAGAATATCTTCATTTTAATATTAAATTGTGAATTATTTTCTCGCCCCTGGGTATTGTTGATAAATCACAATTATAAAGCTAAGACTATATCTGAAGCTAAACGCCTTAAGCGGTTTTATAAACTACGTTTAATATAGTGTTTTACCTATCAATGGGTAAATATATTTTAATGAGTCTTATTCTTAAACTTTAAGATGTTATTAGAGCATTTACTTTTAACTTCTTTTTCTAATAAAACAACTATATATAAAAAATAATATTCTATTGAATTTAGGAAACCAAATCTTTAATGATTATTATAATTGATAATAGCCTGCCTTGATAACTGAAAGTTTCAAAACAAAACGAACGTTTCAATTAGAACCAGCAGTTCCTGAGGTTAGCGCAACCAAACAAACTCATCAGCTTTATAACATTAGAATCGCCACATTATATGGACTGTAACTTAAAATATAAAACGATCGCCATATCGAAAGGTCCACTTCCTATGAAGGCATTACAGGGACTATGATTATGTTGCAGTATTTGCAATCAACTGAAATAGTGCACTCTCGAGGTCTATTGATAACGCCTTATCTATTTTCTACAATATGTTTACGCGGCCACCGTAATTGCGCACTATGGAAGTTAAAACCGTTAGTTCTGCTTTAGTATGCTATGTGATCTTGTTTATCGCTGGACTACAGCTAAAAGTGAGCATTACAGGTGTTTGTTTTGCCGATTGCGTTGGGAAAAGAGGGTAATGTGTTTTGTTTTTTGTTTTTTTTCACATAACAGAATAGGCGGAGAGAATGTGTAGTTTGTGAACCTAATCATCGTACTAACAGTCATATGCCATTCCACTGCGCCATGGTATGCGCCGTCGTTTGTCATCGATGATGATTTTTGATTGATTTTTATATCATTTTAGGTTCCAATTCCTTTCGTCTTAGAGATATTTATGTTTTATAAGTGAAATCGTAAAACTCAACCGCTATGTTTGGCCTAATTTCATCGGAAAACTTTTTAAATCCAAATACCGAGTATGGCAGGTAATCATTATTATCACCTAACACCTTACAATTTTAACCTTTATATTTTACAAGCATTCCTTAAAAAATACTTTAAGCTTAATAAAATGCTGAGAAATTTGTCCAAAAATCCATATTATTTTACGGTCGATTTATAAACATTCGGCTGTATCGAAAGTAAGTATAAATACGATAGTATTAGCAAAGGAGTTCTTAAAAATTAACCCAATACTTAACATTCCATCACATGTGCCATATCACCTTACCAATTCGCTGGTAATTTAATTTTGCTTACGAGCAATGGTCGACCACACAGATATTCGACTATAGGTGCTTAATATGTATTAAGAAAGTAATAAAAATGGTATAAATATAAATATGTGGATTCTTTTAAAAAAAATATCACATAAAGACGTAGTTTGAATATCTTAAAGAAAGTAAGACTAGATGACGATTGTGCCTTTTATATATTTTTGTTATTGTTTTAAAACTAAAAAAAAATCTTTATTATAAACATTAATATAAAAAAAATTACAGCAATTTCATTCAAAAACCTTACGATACATTTGCAAGAACCGTTCAAGTTATTCAAATCGTGACAGCTATAGGTACCTACGGACAGACATCGCTATATTTAAAGATCGTCCCCATAGAAATAAACCAGCTATTAAAGGGTAATGGAAGTCAATATTCATAAAACATGACTACATTTCCCTTATAAACGGTATTCACAAACACCGTTAAAGCCAGTGGACTGGAGTTTGCAAATTGCGGCCTGCATCATAACGGATTACATCAACAAAGGCGACACTAGCGGAGAAAATGTGGTACACACGTTATAATAATATAATATCTTGTTGCAGCTTTGTAAGGCCGTCGTAGGGCAGTGGTAGAGCAGTGGCAGTGCTTGAATATTTACGTGATGGTCGTGGTTTCGATTTCAGTTTGGTGGAATTATTATTTTATAATATATAAATGTAGAACGGCGTGCCTACAGTAATATTGTACAAAAAACGTTTATGTGGTTGTAAAATGTATATATAAATCAATAAGTGTATTTAAAATTAAATCCCCAATCCAAAACTATAAATTTAATTATAAAAATTCTTATCTTTAAAAGTAAATATTAAGTATATTATGCATTTTAACTACATTTCTGCATATTTAAATAATACCTAATATTTTATTACTACATCTAACCAATAAAAAGGTTAAGAATTTACTCGCATACTTTGTGGGTTTCCGAGAAAAAGTAAACGGAATCCAATCAATAAAATGCCTTAAGACATTTCCACGTTATAAAAGTTAAAGGAACGAAAAGCATGATTGCCATTCACTATTTCACTCTAAGGTATTCAAATTTAGTTGCAAAGCATATAAAATAAAAAATGTAAACTTCATGACACTTTATAATTTTCTTTTACACTTTAAAAGAAAGTTTATGTCTTTAACATACAAAATTTCTACCATTTAAAATAAATCTAAAGTAACATCAACGTGTGCCTGACCTAGATTATATTCATATACTTAGCCACACAATTATGTGAAAAATACATGAAGATAAAACAGTATTAGTTAGAGATTTTTTTTTTGCTTCACGCTATAATTATCTCCCACATAGCAAAGTCTGCAAAGGGAACTTAATTTGGACAGGGCTGGACTTAATTTTAAGACATTCCGTTCCTATTGAGACACGTCCGTACCCCATTTTCAGTGAATGGCGATTTGCTTCGTTACCAGACAGGAAATGAAAATATTAAATATTCCATTAATTTTCCACCTTAAATGGAAATCGAAAGCTCTACCTGTCGCTTTTCCAGTCGTATGCTTTTGCGCCTGCGCCATGATCGTCCACGAAAGCTTATCTACAACTTTGAGGGTTTCATTTTAAACATACGCCTCTTGGTTTGAGTCTAACCAATTCCATTATATTAAAATTATAATCACGTTTTCTATTCTAAAAATGTATTGGAATCACTCTCAAAAAGACTAAGTCATAATTTAAATAAGTATAAATCGAATAAATTCACATAATTATAATCTATAGAAACGCTAATAGGCAGTAAATATCACTAAACATGCACCCTACCAAGCAAACCGTCGGCATAGCGTATCTTATCAGGAAAAAAAGTAAAATTCCCAATCAGCCTATCAGGAGATAGCATTAAAGGAGTCGCGCATAACTCATTGATAAAAAGAAATATTTCCTACGGCCATTAAAGTAGCGCCGTCGCGTCCGCGGTATCGCGTCGTACAGTCAACTTACTTTATAAATTGCACACGATAAACGATTTCAAAAGGCACTTACTTATATTTATTTGTGAATTTTATGTTTTTTTTGTATGATTATATATAATTTTGCTTAAATAGAGCAAGAAATGTGTGTCAGATATACATTTTGGTAATATATGACTGATATATAACATACGTACGATTTGAGTAAGTTTTGTTTATATTTTTGTAAATAAAATCTTTTTAATTGTCATTGATATATTTTTCTACATATAAAAAATTTTTTTTCGAACGAAACCTAATATTAATTCACGACGTTCCCTACTTACTACCATTTTTTAAAACAATAACTTCTCAAGGCTGAACTTGACGCCACAATTTCTACTGTATTTCGACGGCTTTAAAAACATTTTAAATTAAATGTAAAACTTAGTTTTGACTCTATTAAGAAATTTTAAAAAAGATATAATAGTATTAATAAATATTATGCGTAGCTTGAGTTATTACTCAAATTATAAATCTAAAACGATAGTCCTTTACTACTGTGAAAAGTTAACCGAATAACAATAAGCTAACTATGAAAGTGAATGTTAGAACTCCACAGAGTGGCAATAAAGGAAACAACATATTTCACATTTATTTTATTTCCAATAACAGTAGGTTAAATTTAACTGCCTTTTTTAGATCCTATCAAAAATAACGATTCTTGAAAATAACTGTATTATAAATATGGCTTATATATAAATGCTTTTAAGTAACATAGTGCTAAAAAAAAATTGAGCAATAAATAAATAAGGTAGATATTTGATTAAAAAAATCTATTTCTAAAGATAATAAGCACAGTTTGTGTAATAATTATTATACATTGGATAAAACTGTTAAGCGAAGTTGTTCTGACCAATACCATTCTAATTTAATACCGTCATCACTAAATAGTTAAAAACTTAACATCAGTTAAATATTTTGCATAATATGTCATATGTATACAGGTTTTGCTTAAAAATATATATACATACATACTTTACTCTCTTATTACCAATGCAAAAGATAAATTTAAATAAATAATAGCGCGTGCTAACAGCAATCTTTTCGATTTAACAGAAGCACAAACAAAGATCGAATTAGTCTAAGAGTCCGATGCTATAAATATTTCGCTATAATTTTTTCAATGTCCATTGTTATTATAATAAACAGTATTTAAAATAAACTTTTAGCATATGCTGTATAAATTTAACGTTGTAAATTTAGAAAACATGTGGCGCAGTTACAAAAAATGCATTTTGTGGTGGTAAGTTTAACCAGATGCAAATTGTTTTGCGTATTTATTTAAAATATTCTCCTTGTTTAGCTTCACTTTATCTTGCATATAACAAAGTAGGTAGACAATTTAGTGTAACATCATTTTCCATCAGAATTCAAGATATTGCGAATGCAGACTCTTCTTTTATACCCTATGTGGTGATCGATTACTAATAACAACTGCTTTTACTATCAGATGCGCCATAACAGCTCAGCTCAGTATATTTGGATATATAAAAAAAAATCAAATCTTAATTTTTTACTGTCATAAAAGCAATATAAAATTTATTTCATAAAAGCAAATGGCCCTAAGATTAGCAGTTTATTTTTTCTAAGCTAACCCACGCATATTATTTCCACGAGCACATAATAAACGAAACTCTGCTACATTGCTAACCGACTCTCGTACTATGATTATAAAGCGTCATGTTTGTTTATAATTAACGGCATGAGGCTCATAAGGAACATTGTTTAAAGCTGAACAGTGCACAGATTCGATAAATATTATCCTTCTGTGTGGTAACATGAGCTTTGACGTCGGGGATTGTAAGAGTTGCTGTGGTAAGTTCAGAACAATTGGTAATTGTTTTCAAAGGTATGTTAAATATTTAATTCATTATTACTTATGAGTCCAAGTCTAGTTTTAAGTAGATGTTTTTTTTTAATTTCAGCTCCAGAGATAGAAGAAGGTGTCAAGACATTCCGTTAGCTGCTTTCCGTCCAGGTTCTAAATATTGCATGCTGAGTAGCAGAACTTAACGTCGCACTTTTCTTTACCAGAGTGGGCATATGGATGTGAATCCTATATCCTATCTACTTAAGTAATAAATACAGATACAACTTTTCCATCGTAACTATACTGAATACTAAATCAATAATAATACAATTTAAATAAAAAATAAAATTTGTTATTTCATTTTATTTCTATACATCTATTTTCCATGCCATGAACTATTACGTCAATGCCCATAGCGTTAAGACTTACGTGTTAATTAACAGATTGCATTAATAAATAGTGCCCAAAGCTATTTTATTAGCTGGAACTGTAGCGTGCGGTGGGAATTGAAGTGAGATAATTTCTTGTCATTAGAGTATTATTTATAACGAAGTGGTTGAGGTTGCATGCGCCGGCGCAGTGCGATTTAATTATTGAAACAGATGTGCCACAGTGGGAAAAATATATTTATTTTACTGTGCGAATGGAATTACGATTGTGTTGGCACTACGTGTGTAATTAAGTGGCATAAATTTTTGTTGGATGAATGTTTATTGCGCTTTTATTAAAATATATGGAAGTGTTTTTAGAAATGTTATAATAAATGTCTACGTATTTTAAATGAATAAATATTCACAATAAATGGGATTTGTTATTTTTATTTTAATACAAAAATATGAAATGACTAATATTGTTGTTTCTTTCATTAATGCTTATACAGGGTGGAATTGTCAGCGCCACTTTAAATGAAACCACAGTTTTAACTACTCTATAAAAGCCTAATATAATTCGGAAAAAAAAATTCTCAAAAATGAAAAAGTTTTTTTTCAAACAAAATAAATAATAAAATTATCGTTTTAAAATAAAACGCCATTTGTAAAGTATAACATAGGCACGCACACACTTACCTGTCAAAGCGGCAACGTCGCATACGTATGTGTGCGTCACACGAAATACAGGTATGGATAAAAATCGTGAAATGAAAAAAAAATCCTACGTCCAAACTGTTGAGGTACCTTGATTATTTTTTTTAATTCTGGGTTTGAAATATTTTACCCTATATGCAGTTTCAGTAAAAGAAGCGCTGCCTCTTCCACCCTGTATATACCAGTAAATTTTATATTAAAATTTTACACCAAAAAAGTGAACGCATCTACATAGCCAGCTTATTCCAGAACGTAACGCCGGCGGCGCGGTAACCTGTTCCCCAGTGAGCCGTACGTCACTGCCCTGAGTTAGATTATTATGTAATAAATCATAGTAAAACCAGTAATTAAGAGAGCGGAGACTTTACAATAAAATGGATTTGGTACTTTTTTTTCCACATTAAATAACCATTTCGTTGATGCCCGCCTAAACAATGATCGATAAAGTCTTTATACGTGTTATTTTTAACATAAATCAGTTCTGAGCGATTTGATTGATCGTGATGTAAATGTGCTGCAACATAAATGCTCTTGTCAGATTTTCGTGTTCATAATCTTAACACATCGTATTTTATACACACATTGTGATAAAAAGACTAATAACCATACATAAGTACATATACTAGAGCTTATTTTTCAGCTTCACGCTGTATCACGCATGTAGCAGTGTAAACAGAGAGAGCCTAGTGCTAAGACACTCTGCTCTCCACTTTCCGCCGAATTCAACACCGCGCTTTGCCTTGACATTATTAAAAAGAAAGTCTAGATAAAATAAGGTAAAGCTTTTCCTATCTTCGTTACATACAATTAAGTATTTGAGTATGAGACGAATTCAATAATATTAATAGTAGTAAAAAATAACAAACCATTGCTTCCGGTAAACATTACATACTTACTTATATCAAAATATTTATTTACTAATGATACGTATTTTAAAGCTGTCGATCAAACACAATCAGTCAGTATTATTGTTAACTTGTTGTTAATAAGAATCACCTCGGTTACTTTTCCGTAAAGGTTCAAGACTGTCATTAACATGCTTTACAAATGTTTTACCAGTCCTGAAGTTTACTTCAATGATATTTAAATTGTATTCAATAAATCATTGTTGTTGTTAAATTTTGTTTGAGGTAGTCGTAGCGCAGGGGCACAAGCGTTCGACTATAAACGCGACGGTTGTGAGTTCGATTCGCACTGCGAATGAAATATTCAATACCCAATTTGAGAATTTGACGGGAAGTGGGGAACAGAGTGTCTTAACATTACTTATTTCCAGGTCCATATTTCCATATTTCTGCCCGGCTATGTGCGGAATACAGCAGTTAAATACTTATTGAAGAACAAAAAAAATTGTATCCCAATATTTTTATATATATTAGACGAATAAGGAATTCGTAACTCTAATTAGTATAGTTTACGCGTAAAAGGTCTATATTTATATTAACACGATTTAAGCTTCAAATATACATTAAAAACATAAATATACCTACACAAATATCACAATAGAAAGAAAACTAAAACAAAAAAAAGATAAAATCCCTTACCCAGGCACTAAATCATAACTAATCGGCTGAACGGAAGCCTCAATCACTTCTAGTAGCCGTGCCGGTCATCAGTAACGTATTACACATATTGATTGCTTCGCCTTTCCAAAACTAATTTGCCTTAATAACACTAACAGCAGTTTAATGTAAAGAAAGTAGTGTGACCTTTGCGCGGTTAGGTATTTGTTATTTAAATTTGTTGTCTCATAGAATATTCTATACAGTATAATATGTCTATATATAGATGTTATAAGAATTGGTTTTTAATAGGTACTTTATATAATCTACTTTGTATTAAATCTTCTTCATCTAAAATAAATATAGAATTTTTAATCTATAGTTATATTCTATTATTCTATTCTTATAAATACACTTAATAAAATTATTATAATATTAAATGAAGTAGGTCACTTCAACAAAATACCAAAATAAATAACAAAAAGCTATCAACATCATCTTCATTAAAAATTGCTCTAAAAGCTCTCAAGAATCTCAAGATAAGTTAAAATTTATCTACAACTTTGAATATTGATAAACGATTAGATGAAAACTTTACTTACACAACGGAAAATATCGTAAAATAAGAAGTATTCTAAATCGAATACTAAACGGAATGTCCTTTAGTAAGTGAGCAACTTCCAAGGCCTTTTGGTCCCCGAATAAATTAGTTTTCGGAACCTTCGGGCCAATAAAAGTTTTAAACAAAAGAATCATAAAACAAACGGCCCGACTTCAGTAGTAAGCAACAGTGCTTCGATGATTTACGACGGAACCGGAACACAATCGTTGCTAACTTTTCAAATAAACTAGCTATGAATAGACTAAAACATATGACGATGAGTTCCTCACATTTTAATGATACAGCCATAGCGTATGGGGACAATGGGGTGAACGAGACAATAGTTGATTACGTTTTATTTGACGTGAGCTACCGAGAATGGGTCTATTCGGCAAAAGGACGTCACGATTTTGCTTCTGCGCTATAAACTTCGTCGAATACTTCTACGCGTGGAGTCGTTCTGGTCTGTCGATCTCGTATGTGTAATGTGCTGACAGTTTGCTACAAAAAAACACATGAAAACAAACCCTTCATCTGTTTTTGTTGTGTCGGCGTCGTTTTATGCTCGTATTGCGCATATTAAGTTTGTTTCACATCAGTTAGTGTGGATGGTAGTTGAATTTTAAACAGTTTTTGCAATAACCTGCTATACTAACAAGTTGTTTTTTTTTTATATAATATAGATTTAGTACCATCCTTGTTATATTATATGTAAAAACACGTGTTATTATTATTAAATTCAGTTTTAAATACACGAACACAACTCAAACTACATTTTAATTGCTGTGTACATATTTACATAATTTTTTCTCCGAAGGCGACACCCAATATCTTGGACAAACAAAAATAAATGAGTTTTCATTTGCCGTTAAGCTCTTAATTGCAGCATCTCAAAACTTAAGACGACAAAGGCTCCGTAATGCAAAACAAGTATAAAATTACAATACGACCTTTGAAAACATCGCAGGCTACTGTCCCTCGCTTATTATTATGAAACAGAAGCTCGCTCCATTGTGCCGCTGTCAAAACTGAACGGATGAGAAAAAATGCGTAACAATGTCGCAATAAAGTTAGGAACGTTTTACAACGTCCCCAAATATTGAGGTTCCCGGTAGCTACCAGTATATGAGTTTTGTCTTTAAGAAACACGACTCGGCTTTATGACCATTCTGGCTTACGCTCTCTCGGCGCGAGTTTTTTCTTACACTGCCTTAAGTAAGACGTAATATAACAAGTAGTGCCGAGTGCGGACATTAGCAGGCTTTCTCTTTTAAGGGACACGTACGGTAGATTTTATGGTCAATTGTTTTACTTAGCATTGTGAAGGTGAAAAGATAAACGGGATGTTGATTTTAAATCATATAGTTTGTTAAATGAATTGTAAATAAAACGTGTTCATGCTTCATTAGGTCTTTTGTGTTGGCCGTGATGAGCACCAGTCATATTAATCGGTAAAATTAAAGGTAAATTGAATCGAAATGAATGTTTTCGTGGTTTTTGAAAACATTTATAAGAATTTTTGTGCTTCTTTTCGCTGGATGAAGTTAAATACGTTGGGAAAGTAACTTAATAAACGTAAGAGAATAAAAAACTTTTAATGTTCATACCATATCCCTTATAGTGTTTGATATATTACTGAATTTAGGATTTTTATACTCCTCCATAAATGAGTTAAAGTTAAAGTAAAGCGACGAGATTTATGTAAAGTCTTTAAAGTGGAACTAAATATGTACAGTTATTTAAACTTATTGAAATTTGCACTAATAAAAACTGAAATATGACTTTATTTAAAAAGTGAAATACCTTTTGTGCTTTTTGTATAAAATTGTGCTTTTTAAATACAATTCACGTTAAAATGTTTTAGCTATTTCATTTCATTGCCCAATTCCAATACCTACTATTCGTTTTGCGCGTACCGTCCGATTTTGGTGAGCTATGATCCGTGACGGCTTTAGTCACAGTAAACATTTAAAATATAGTATTTTATGTTCTATTAGATATTTATAAAATATCATTTAGATTAAATAAAGCTGTAAAATAAATAAAGCTGTATTATAAATATTAATACTGAAGAAACATGTAATTAATAGAGCGGATAAAAGCGTAGTTATAATTTATTTATATTTTTATTTTTCAGGTCGATCATGCTAAACCATATATAAGATTCTATTACACAAGAGGCAATTTCAAAAGGAATGAAAATTTGAGTCCTGTCATTTAGCTTTTTGCGTATCCTGCCGTTAAGATAAAAAAAGTCTCTTAATATATTTTTGAAAAAAAATATCTTCATTTAGCTGATAGAATTCACAGAACAATCGCTATACGAGCAATATCGTAATGTTTGTGAACGTAACATACAAACCTATTTGTATAGAGCTTTTAAGCTATAATGAAAGCTCGGAGTACATTTCGTGAACGTACTTTTAATTAAGCTGCAAAACGTATGCTATTGAGATCAAGAGAAAGCATATTAAACACATCGTTTTGCCTACTGGTGCGTGTCTAATGCATTTAATAAATTTGAGACGGAGAAAGCAGGCAATTTGCACACACAGGTACCTCTTTGATGATAGCTGCTGACATGTGATTTCGTTTTAGTTAAGTACGGCAGTAGTTTAAATTATTATTATATTTTTATGTAAGCGAAAATAGAATTTACAATTTATGGCAAATTCGTGTGAAGTTTATATAGAGTTGTAGTATTTTGTATTTTAGATTATAGTTGTACTATGTAAAAAATATAAGTAAATGAATGTATCCCAGTTATAATAGTTGTATCATCATGACATTGGGAGGTTATACGTAGCTTAGGTGACAATACAATAATATGGCAACATCGAACTGATCTGAGATGAAAGAATTTAGGGTTATATAATTTACTAGCGACCCCCTTGCGGCTTCGCCCGCTTTTACTACTGGATTATTCATATAATGTATGTTTGCAAAGCACTTAAGATAATGTGAAAATTAATTAAACCCTAATGCAACCCGCATTTTCGTAGTTTCAATAAGGATTTTCCAATTGTTTTACACAGCAAGGATTTTTTAGTAGGTACCGTAATTTTAAATCTGTGCTACTAATCTTTTCAAGTACTTATTAAAATATATTTAAATGACTATTTTTAGATAGTTAAATGACTATTTTTAAACGGAAGAAATTATAAACAAAAGCCTACCTACTAATAACTACTACAAAAAATATGAAACCAAATATATCGCGCTGAAATAATACATTCAACTCCAATTATCCAATACGTGCAAACGCATCTAAATCTTCGTTGCTATAGAGGCAGGCGGGTTTTTTTTTCGAGCTTGTGGTTAATGCTGAAGAGGGTATTCTGTCCCTGATGAAAAGCAAGCACTACGTGGCTGCCTGTGAGGAAAATTAAATAGAATGCATTGGCCGGGAATCGAACCCGGGCCGCCCGCGTGGCAGGCGAGCATTCTACCACTGAACCACCGATGCGTGTAAGGCAGGCGGGCGCGGCGGACGCATGGCGAGTGGCGAGCCGTTTCGCAGCAAGGATTTTTTGATATTGTAACAACTTCTAAAGTACTTATTAAAATGAAAAACAGTAAAAGACAGTTTTGATCTACATTAAATGGCCAACGTAACTAATATACTTATTTATATGCTGAGAGTAAGGGATAAGTAAAACTTGAGTCGGCACAGCTGATGAGTCAACGGCGTGATGTGTCAACAATTAAATGCGTTTTTCTCTAAAACTATTCGCAATTTCGAAATAGTGTAGAAAACAAATTTTATCTTCGTTTAACGTAGAAAATTAATAAAGTATTTTAAAGGATAAGGATTAATACCATTATGGAAAAATATCCCTCACAATAAAAAATATATTGAAATTACTATTTTTAGACAGAAATATGATCACTACACGTTATCCTTAAAAGATAAAAATATGCTGTCGCGGACTTTTTTGTAGATCTGATTAAGAGGAACAATACTCCAGTACATTATTTTCATGTAGTACTTACCATTAAAGCAGCGCATGCGCGAAAGTGTCTCAACGGGTAGGACTTTAGACACATTTATCGTATTTATGTTAAATTACATAAGAATGTACAAATAATAAACTATATATAAACCTTCCCTGAGAAATACTCGACCTAATGGTGAAAACCGCATAAAAATCCGTTGGGTGGTTTAGAAGAAGAAGAGTTAGAAAGTTCAGACAGACACGAAAAGCGACTTTGTTTTATAAGATATAGGATACTGCCGACCACCTTCTAGCATAAAGTAGTTAAAGTTATATTTAACCATAATAGTTTATTTTTAACCTTACTTTTAAAAAAAAATGAATGCATGTTTTCTATAAATGGTTATAACAAGCTCAAGTGCTCGAAGGCTACTTGGTTTCGAGTTACATTCATAACAGACTCTTTGTATTACATGTTCTATTATTGACCTCGTAATCGTCTAATCTTAACTTGAACTATTTCTTCTAGAATTGAAGTTCAATAAACAATAAGTACTTAGATATATCATATTTTAATCTTCATTTTTAATGTGTTTTATAAAATTTTCAGTTTGTACGTATGTCCTGGTATGTAAATATTTCTGAAAAAAAAATACATATTTATATGACAATGCAATAAGAATATTTCTATGATATTTTATGAGTACGTAATATAATGGAATTTATATATTTTTGTATTTTTATTTTTTTCCTACATTTACAGCTAGTATGTTTATTACAAGTCATTCGATTACTTACTTTTATTTTTAAAATATTGTATAATTTGAACTCAGGACTATCGTACTATGTGCCACATCCCTAATAAACCATAATGGCGTAGCAAAGTAGAGAAAGTAGGCAATTATAAAAAAATGGTGTGTTAAATATATCATAATATTATAACCTAAAAGCCTTTCACTGGTACATAAACACAACTTCCTCTATGACTAACTTAGAATTACAGAAAGGAACTTAATAGATACTTTGAATAACAAGTAACGGTGGCGATATACGGGGAACAGCTAATAACTGGCAATGCAATTGCCGATCACGGCCATAACTCCTAGGGTTAGCGTCGTTGCTGCTTGAACGATGGGCCATTCAAATAATACTATTGGAAAACATTGTCCGTCCGTACGTATGGTAAATATTTAAATGTATATGTGTGTATGGAAGTGTTTTCATACTTTATATGGTTCTGCAAAATAAAAAAATATGAAATATGTAAATATTTCACCTATAAATATTGTATAAGTGGAAAAGTTTTTTTTCTCACAAAGCTTTCATTAAGGTGATATCTCACATTGTGTCAATTTTGTAAATAAAATTATTTCATTAGCAACAATTTAGATGAAATAATTTAATTATCAATAAAAATATAATTTATTTGTTTTTTTTTTAAAACTTCATGTTTTTGAACACGAACGTACGGCACGTTTGCGTGCCGTACGCTCGAAAATTAAGACAATATATAAATAATCAGAATTCCTTACATCATCCAAACAAATATGCTTAATAAATTAAAAATCCTTAAGAAAAGCCGCGTCTAAATACTTGTTCTCATTTTAATATTCAAGCAAGCGTAAGTTTGTGTTACGCCTAAACTCAACTCACGTGCGGCGGCGGATGCCGCGTCCGGTTTATGGACAAAGAAGAAAACCTATTTGAGCTTAATCTTTTGATATTGACGGATTGGATTCAATCTCAGCTAAAATGTTAATTTTAGGTGTAAAATTATATAAAACGTTGTATTTAATATTCTATATTAATGAATTTGACTTTTTTTATTTAAATGTTTTGGAATTATATATTTATGTTTAAAAAAATATATTTAAGTAAACAAAACATGAAAAATATAAATTGCTTTCTAACTATTCTAATATAAAAAGAAACAATAAGTGGAACTGACAGTTCCTTTACGCTAAAACACTAACAATTGATTTATTTCTTTAATTCTAAGAAAGTTTTACCTGAGTCCTCTGACTCAGTCAACATATTTAGAAAAGACAGAATATTTATGTTGAAGAATAATTATTAATTAATATTCGAACGAAATTTCAAATTACACTAACTAGCATTAAATAAAACAAATTTAACCAAAACATGAAATAAATAAAGCAATTAAAAGTGGCTATTTCAACCTCGTTCCAGAATCACTTAATTGTATAATTACGTTGTTTTAAAATAATTTACTTTTAATTCGAAAATAATTAACTATTACTCATAGGAATAATTTCCCATACAAAAGTAAATGAGAAAATGGTGTTTTAAATGGTATTGTAGAATTGGATAGTTTATTTTTTACATATTTAAAGTTCTTAGTATTTTTTAATAAATTATAAACTTCCTTTGAACGGGTTAATTTTTTTTAAGCACACATTTATTACAGTTATCAAAATATATCATATTAGTTAATTATGTTATTTTAAAATAACAAGTACTTTTGCTATGTTTTTTTTATCCTTTATATATATATTATTTTATTGTTATAAATATATTTCAATGTACTGAAAGTTATTCTTAAAATGTTAAATTTAACAGTTAATGTTTAAAGTTTTACTTTTAAAGCACTAATTATGAGAAAGAATTAAACAATGCAACGTTACCATTTTTATATCTAGTGCAGTAGTAACAGAAAGTTTTTGTGAACAATTTTATTTATATACTCGTACATTATATTAGGGATTGTGAATAAAAAACTGTGTTAAAAATCTTCATCACTTTATTCTTTTATATTGTATAAATAACGCCATATTAATGATATTTAATATAGTATGATCACTTGTTTTTGCTATTTACAATATTTATTTGCTAGAGCAGTCTTTAAAATTTTAATACGTAACCTAACGCAGGATAACGACAGGCAATAGTAAGTTCACTTACATAAATTTTGGTATAGCACTTACAACTAATAATTACAATATTTACAGCGTTCTAATATCAACATCTATAACTATTTACAATGTGACTGGAAGTGAGTGGGCTTTAGCCCGTCTAGACTAGGTACGCTTGCACGGAGTTGCCCGTGTCCACAAGAGGCGGCGGGGTCGACCATTGTCGCATATCTCGTCGCCTTCCTGGTGCCATGCCTTGCTCTAATGAAGAGTAATCAGAATCTATCGACGAGTAGATGTGATCTGATATAGGTCTTCCGTCAGGGCCGTAAGCTACGGCCTGTGTTTGTCTGACAGCTGATGGCGATTGCCGCACTTCTGTACTATATTCAGGAGGTGCACTCGCTCCTTGTCCAGTATTACCTAACACTGGTGACTTATCTAAGTAACTCATTGTTCGATTCCCTCCGTTAGGCACGGAAGAATCCAACGTATACGTATTTATGTTTTTTCTATAGTTGTGCGATCGTGTTTTGTGGCTTGGATGTGAGGTATCCGGCATTATGTACCTGAGGCGTTCCCAAAACCTCTTTTGTCCCCAACGCAAACGAGATCTCGTCTCGAGATAGGGTCGTAAATCGGGATCACAAATGGCGTCTCCTACTACCGAACATTCTTCAATAAAAATTAGTTTATGAATACAGCCTTTGAGAACTTCGTGTAGTCCTTGTCGAAATTCATATCGAGACCATTCTGTTTGCATAAAATTTCGTGTTAATACTAGAATAATCTTTTTAGACGCCTCTGCTGCTTCAGCCACTGGCGGTGCACATTGCATGTATTGCGCACCGTGGTGTGGAATATCTCTATAGTGCAAACACAGGTGATATGGGCGGTTGCCACCTTCTAATTCATTAGCTAATGACTGAATTACAAATTCTTCATCTTTAGGGCTATAACAAACATATGCATCATATAACTTCTCACTTTCTTCGTATGCCTCAGAGAATGAAAAAACTCGAATTCCACAGTTAGTATAAAGCCATACACGTAACGAGTCTCTAAAAAGAAATAATACGACAAGGGCCAATAAAATTAACATAAAGCCGGTAAGAGTTAAGACCATCATGGGAACATAGTTCGACACCAACATGTTGCCGATGACTGAATTATCAGCATAATAATCGCTGCAGGCAGTACCGTTCAAATTAAGTTCTTTTTTCTGTGGCGGCTTCGCATCTCCATTCCAACACCACATATCCGTTATGTCAATAATTTTTTGCGCGTTTTCAGCAAGATATGCAGTCAATTCTTGCAAATAACGACACTTGCATGACCATAGGTTGTTGCCAAGAGATAAAGCTTTTAAATTAGGGTTATTATTAAAGCTCCAAACACCAAAATCCACCAGTCTGTTCCCGTCGAGACGTAGAGTATGTAAAGATCTTAATGATGTGAATGTCATGTTAGCGATATGACTTATCAGATTATTTTGTAAAAATAATTCTTTTAGGTTACTCAGTTGATGAAATTCGTATCCTTTTAATTCCTTTAATTTATTGTTTCCTAAATGAAGTATTTGTAAGTTGTTTAAGCCAGCAAACGTTCTATTCTGTATATTATCGACGTTGCTATTATTTACATAGAGAGAGCGCATCTTTTGTCTTCCAATGAAAACGTGATTTTGTAATTCTCTAATATTGTTTCCATCTAAAAATACTTCGGTTGCGTCCATTGGTATCTTGTGTGGTATTTCCATGGACGACTGGCCGGAACAATCAACCACGTTAGTGTTCCATAACGGGTCGTGGTAGCAGGTACAATTTTGTGGACAGGTCATTTCACAGTCACACGCGTCGTAATCGCAGCAATGACAGATAGCAAAACAATGAGTCTCATACTCACACAAAAAGTCCGATGTTCGAAGGTTTGTTAAGGGCACATGAGTTCCACTACGAGTGTTCGTCATTTTACACAAAACGTTTTCTAAGTCCATCACGCGCGGGTACTGCCTCATGGCAGTCATATTGTTTATGATCGGCAGCCATTCCATATTACAGTCACATTGAAATGGGTTACCACCTATGTAAAACTCAGGTAAAGATTTGTTCGCCGGCACATTCGATAAACGTAAACTATTTAATTCTAAATGTACAATTTCATTAGCGTACATGTCCACACGAGTTAAATTCTTTTTGTCAAAGAATGTGTTCACATGAATGTTATTCAAAAAGTTATTATTTATAAACAATAATTCTACACTGTTAGGTATAGCTAAAGGCGATATTTCCATAATTCTGTTATGACTAACATCTAAAGTTTTTATATGAATTTGATCTTGCAACTTATAATAGTTACCTAAGTGTTCAATGAAATTACCGTGAATGTCCAACCACTTTAAATTACTAGGCACAAACGCGTAATCGAACCACACTAGATGATTTTCTGATAGATTGAGCCACAAAAGACTCGCCAGCGTTGAAAAGACACCGTTGATGTCCGTCAAGAAGTTTCCATCTAATCGTATTGCCTCCAGCTGCGCGTTCCGACTAAAAGTACCTCTTTCGATTAAATGGATTTTATTCTTCGCTATATTCAAAACTTGTAGGCTTGGTAGATCCCAAAACATCCCAACACTTAAGTTTCCGATTTGATTATCGATTAATCTCAGTCCAGTCAATTGGTTTAGATTTTTAAATGATCCATTTGTGAAAGTTGATATTTGATTTTCACCCAAATCCAGAGTTTTTAAAAACGGAAGCTCCCATAGTGCGTCGGGAACCTCTAATAACTGATTTGAGCTTAAGTCCAGTTCTTTAACATCGGAACAATTTTTAAAGGCTTTTCTGTCAACATTAACAAGTAAATTATTATTTAATGTTAATTTACTTAAAACAAATAAACCATTAAACAAATTTTCATCTATTGTAAGGAGGCGATTTTCAGCCAAATTAAGAGTATGAAGGTTGTATAAAGGCAAGAAAGCGTTATCTTCTATATATCCAATCGAATTATTCTTCAAATTTAAAATTTGCAATACGAAGAGATCTTTAAATGTTTTTCCATCTAGTCTTGTTAGGGCATTGTTAGATAAGTTTAATACTATAAGTCGTATTAGTCCCAAAAATGTCCCGTCGTCAACATGGCTGCTTGTAAGTTGGTTACTTGAGAGATCCAAGACTATTAATTGTTCTAGGCGGTGAAATATACCCCCCGCAAGCTCAAATAGTGAATTATCATTAAGATAAATCTCTCTTAATTCTCTAGAATAAGCAAATATTCCTTCTGGCAACGTGTGTAAACGGTTATGTGATATGTTCAATACTCTTAAAGAAACTAGGCCATTAAAAGCTTCACTTGATATGTCAGTTATATTATTATGCTGTAAGTATAAGTGTTGTAAGCTTCTCAATTTCAACAGTTCAGAGTCCTCAGGCAATCTTTTTATTTCATTGTGGCTCAAGTCTAAAGTATGTAAACTAGATCCACAGGCGTGCCCAAAACCAATTTGTCCGACGGTCCTTATTCTATTTTGTGTTAAATTCAACGTATTTAAATTTTCCAATGAACAGAACACTCTGGATGGGACGAACTTTATGTTATTTTGAGCGAGATCTAACGACTGCAGTTCGGATAATCCATTGAAAGAGTTCAAAGTTAGCTCCAAGTTCTTGGTAGGACTCCACTCAGAGTTCTTTGAGCGAAGTTTAAGTCGTCTTAATTTATTCAAATCTTGGAAAATATAGTCCGTAAGTGTTAATAGTTTGCAGTTCTCTATATTCAAATCTGTCAATCCCATCACTGGACTAAAATAATGTGCTCTTAACGAGCTTTCGAATAACAACAGATGATTACATTCTATAGTTAATCTACTTGTTTCTGGGCGCACTGAGGATATACTGCTGCCATCGCCGTCCAAAGTTCTGATTTTACATATAACGCTGCTTTCAGAGTCCCGGTCGTTTACTCGAACGCACTTGTCCGAGCCGTAGGGCGACACCGTCCATCCTACATGCAGGAGCGCACACAACACAGCCGTTACAGCATACATTATCACAGATATTTCATTCCACTATAAAACGTCTCATAAACACTCCCCGTGGGTCGATATCACCATTTCCGAAACAAAGTACGTAGCACAATTTAACGCTGAAGAAAAACTTGCGGGCATTTCTTGATAGGAATGTCCATAACAACTTTAAAGTCCATTAGATGTTGTCAATTAAGAAATTACTTGTAACACTTGTATACGATATGATAGTTTGACAGTTTTCTGTTATGAAAATTATATAGCGTGTGTGAAAGCTCAGCGCAGATTGTGACGCGTCCTCTCCACGGCGCGAATGCGTTGTGACTGTCAAGCGTAGCACTTGGCTCGTGGAGGCGGCAGTAGGGACGCGCAAGTAGCAGCCCACCCCTCCTCCCCTCGCCCGCTACTCGTAAGTTCTTGCTTACTTTTAAAACTCATAGAGCCATCTAGTGAGAAGTAGCGATACTAAACGTATTATAGTTCACTCGGAAGTGTCAAAAGATTTTATTATGATTTTCGTAAAATTTTGTAATAGGTACTAAATAAGTATGGTTTATATTTTTATATATACAATTTTGTGTATATTTTGTGATTTAAATATTTATTAGCAAACACTTACATTACTTACACTTAATAATTGAATTAATTACAATTATGTAGTAGGAGAATTAAAATATGAATTGACTTGGTTTTAGTTACTTTTTACAAATACAATTTAATATATGATATCACATATTAAAATAATTTAAGTAACATATATTGTAGCAATTTTTTCCCTTACATGTAAAATTACACAAATACTTAGATTCAATACTAGATGATACCGTTGCTATGTAGCAACCAGTAAACAGTTTATGTCGATGCCAAATTACATTTGAATTCGGTCAGCCGTTACGTACTGATTGAATAACGAAAATCCATTCAAACTTTTATACTTTTCATACGTATGCACAATGCGGAATACTAAAATAAAGACAGTTACTAAAAAAAATACTTTGTATGAAAATAATAATTATTAATGATTATTTTATTTTGAGGTTGTCGTGGCTCAGGAGTAGCGTGTCACTGTAAGCGCGATGGTTATGAATTTGATTCCCATTCGGGAGAATAAATTACTATTTATTAATATTTTTATTTCTTCACTCTGGTATCAAAACAAAGCGTTGCGCTAAGTTCCGCCACTCAAGACGCAATACTTCAAAAATTTGGTAGAAAATGAGGAACGAAGTGTCTTAACACTAGGCTGCCTTCGCCGACCTTGCTATATGCGGGATACAGCGTGATGCAGACAAAAAGAAGAAGATATACATATAGATGAATATATTTCTTATATCATATTTACTAACGAAAAATCTTGATATCTATATATCTCCATTCAATTCACCACCTTTAGAGTGGCATGTCATTTACATATATCAAGTCTATTCCTCGTTACGGGCCCTTCTCGAAGCACTTGAGTTGCCTGTTGTTTAACGTCAAACTTTCCTCACAAATAAAATTTCAAATTTGAATATTTCGTTGTTTCCTAATGTTTTCCGATGTAGAAAACTGTGACTACACAGTGGGAGAAAAATGGAAAAGTCATGTCTTCTGCGTACAATCACTCACTTATTCATACTTCAGCTATAACAGAGACATAACATTTTGAACTTTATTGTAAAAATATAAGGCTTATTTTTGAGAGTTGTTATCAGAATAATTTACATTCGTACGGTCTTCTTGGCTGACAATTTATTTACAATACAGTGCATCATATGTTTAAATGTGTTTTACTTATACTATAATATTCTATACAAATATTTAAAAACGTGCTATCCTAATTAATATAAGAAGAACATAATGATCACTTTAAAATCGTCCAATAATATTTTGAAGTATGATCTTAATATTATTTAAGTAAAAAATGGAAGCAATTGAAACAAATAAAATTAAAACATTATTAACTCCCAAAAACAAATAGATTTCATAATTCAAAAGACAAAAACAATAATAAATGTGATTCAAGAAAACAAATTTGCTAATAGTTTTATCGAATTTATAAAAAACAACTTTAAAATATTTTTTTTGGTAAAATCTTTTTAAAACATACTAATTTAAGAACTGAAACGCGTTTCGATAAAGCCTACAATACCTACTCACGTCCATTTTGTAACCAATCGTTTAAAGTAGTGTCGCATGTTAATTCAAGCAAATCGTATTTAAGCTTCACCATTCGTCTTAATTCCGTGATTGTGAACAATTAATTTGAAGCCGTCGATTCCACCGCTTCGATTAAACGCGAGGAAATTAACAAAAAAGTAAATATACCGCTTGCATAGGAAATTATTATGATGTTTGTTTGACAATACGTCAAATATTTCAAAATGGAATAAGTTAATGGAATAAGTTAATAGCTTAGTTAGGGATGGAAAACTGGTGAGTTCACGGCTAGTTGTACAAGTGTGTGACTGCAAAGGCGATAGGTTGTGGGTTCGATTCCCATTAAAAGAAATGAAATACTTAATTAGATTATGTAGAGTATATTATTATAAAAAAGTAAAATACATTAAATATCACTTATTTTCTTATCAATTCTGTCCATCCAAACTTCAATGATCCAATAAAATATTAAGTATTTTAGGTAAGTATATATAGTAGATAAAATAAAACTAAATCAACTCCGTTTGAACCGCAAACGCGGGTGGTTTCGAGTTGTTTCCGCTGAACCGCAGCCGAATTGGCCCTTAAGCTCATTTAACTTTCTAACCACATCTTATTTGGATTTCAGTAATTATTTTAACCTAATATATATACATAGTAAAACAATATATTTGTATTCTTGAAATGCACATCTTGATCTTATTTTTTTAATTTTTTTAGGTTCACCTGTATTCTGTACATAGCAGGAAGGCATAAAGAACCTAGGTTCCTAGTATTGAAACACTCCGTTCCCATTAGGACACTCCTGTTCCCCACTTTCTGCCGAATTCTAGAGGTGTGTTGAGTGGCTAAATGCGCTTTGCCTTTATATAAATATTTTAAAAAAAATATATTTTAATGTAAAGACGTATATAAATTTTAAACAACTAAAAAATTCAACTAAAGAAAATGTATTGATAATCAGTTAGTTAACACTCAAATAAAGTCAGGTTACTTAGCAAAAGAATTATCAAAACTAAATCTATTGTTAACAAATCAATACACTGATAACAACGCTTATCGACCTTTGTTCCGTTCAAGGAAAATATTACTAATCCTCCATTAGGAGGGTCTAAAACACATTTCAGGTAGTGCTTATCTCATATTCATTAAAACTTCGCCGAAACGATTTCACATATTTACATTATATTTTATTAGTTATTTTGGCGTTATCACACTTTCGCACGCCTTTTTGTTACGAAACAAGTAGGATAATAGCCAAGCCCTTTGATAGCAACTTTTGCCTATTTTCCCACACGTTGTCTAACACTTTATTGAAAGAGTTTATGTGTAAAGATTAAGAATGTAGATTAATTTTCGTTTCTGTTGTATATTAGAGTTGTAGATTCTACACGCTAAATTTAATCTTCGCTTAAAATTGATTTCATATGAATAATTATCTAGAGTTAAATATCCGTTCTTATAGTGAATCTTTCATTATCCACATAGAAAAGCCCTACCGCTTATTTTAAGGCAGTAAATTTTTAAATACATTTAAATATAAAGTAACAAATTATGAATAATTAACAAAAGTGCATTATATTAACAAGCAAGATAACAATATAATAATAGTAACTAATCATGCTAACTAAATCAGCTTTACGCTGTATCCCGCACACAGGAGGGTTAGTAAAGGAAACCTAGTGTTAAAACACTTCGTTCCTCATCATATCAACTGAAAACTTAATTCTATAACATTTATCGGTAAAGTGAGCATCGTATAAACAAATTTGTACGTACCATTACGGTCTATAATACGTAGACGTTCTACGGTCGCAATAAGAGCCTGACAATGCAGATAATATCCTTGTTTTGAATACTGCAGGGTTGTTAAGCTAAGTTCGTTCGGATAATACAAATATTATTACTTTATTTTTATATAGAAATATTATAAATAATATAATAATAGTGTCCCAAAATGTTTTAATTTTAGATGTTTTATCAATATAAAGGAGTTGTTATTTATGTTATTTTTCTTTTACTTCAAATCTGTTTATGAAAACGTTTTGGTAAGACAGAGCTGTATTTAGGCATCTAGCAATTTAAGTAATTTGAGATTCATGATGAATCTTCATTAAAATATTTTGTACACCTTATTATTGTTTGACTTCACGTTTTATCCTACTATAGGTAGAAGGAACCTGGGAACCTAGTGTTGAGGTACACCATTCCCCATTTAGGCCCTTCTGTTCCCCACTTTCCGCGGAATTATCGAGGCATTGCGTGTTGAGTGGCGAAACTCAACTAGAGCAGGGATCGAACACTCAACCGACACATTTACAATCAAATGCTGAGCAACATGGACTCATTAAAATAGCTATTTTACTTATATAATTCAAATATTCTAGCGAAAAAATAGATTATATTATTATGAAAAACAATAAACACAATAAAACATTCTGTGAAACCATTTAACTAAAGTGATATACCTATTTATACTCACAAAATAAAACATTGGCTGTAAAACAAAATTCTTCTAGTACAATTGGAAAACAATAATATTAGTCTAAAAGTTATAACTTCAGAAGTAGATCGAGAAACTTTATTTGGCTGTGTAGTTTGGTTTGAATTATTCATTTTATTTAACAACTACAAACATGGCCGCTACATTGAGGTTTTGAATTCGAGAATTTGTTTGCACAGATATTAAACTGAATTTAGTAGTTAAGTATAACTATAATGTAGGAAGAATACTTAAAATTATCCTTTAAATGCATAGTTTGTTAGTAGTTTAGCTGTCTAATTAACTAAAATTATTGAGATTTCATATAAAATATTGGAATTAAGTAACCGCTTTCTTTACATTTCAAACTACTGATTTTTGTCAATTATGTAGGTAACCAGGTATTTTATCATTTTTTCTAATTTATTTGCTTTAAATTCTAAACAATAATATAGAGTTTCGCGTCCCAGTACGCAATATATCCAAAATAGAGAGGTTAGTAACTTGCCACTAGACTCTCTTACATCTACTACGTATAAAAGGAAAAGTTGTGTTAAAACAATTAAATATTTCAGTTAGATTTAATATGTTATTCTGATTTAGTGTTTCTTAACACTTAACACTCCGTTCCCATCTGCTAAATTTTTGAACATTGTCTATTGAGTAGCGAAACACAATGCCGCAAAGATAAAAGGCCTTGTTACCAGTGTGAGTAAAGCGAAAATAACTCATATTCATGACGGAGAATCAAACCTACAACCATAGCACTTATAATCAGAGGCTGCTGCGCTCTAACGACCTCTTTTCTTCTTCTTTTCTTTTTTTAAATTAACTTTCAATAAATGATCCTTGTCCATACCAACATATCTTAGACGATCAAGAAGTAGAGCTTTCAGAAGCACTTCCTATATACTCTTAATTCTATATAATACAATACTTATATATACAACATTTGACTAAGTAAACAACGCTCGACTAAGCAAAGTGTTCAGTGGTCCCCTTAATGGGCTGCTTTAATTGCGAACGATTAGAAAGGATTGAACGTGTTTATTTGTTTGCAATAGAAATGTTTGTTGTAGTAGTCATTGAAAGCTAGAAAATTTTATTTATACTTGGCTTGATAGATAAATTGATTATTATATAAATTGTATTATTATATTTTAATAATTATCACAAAAATTTAAGAAAATAAATTAAATTGTGTGATAAGAATCGTTCCTAATACTGGGTAGGCTCATAAAGGTTATGTGTGCTCTTAAGGATCTATTTAATACTATAAGTTAAAAGAAATAAAAACTAGAAAATAAATATTTGAAAGAAATACATTTTTGTATCAGTGACTAATTTTTCCACTAAGTTTCATCATAATTACTACAATTATCCCATTTTACTTCTTTCTAAAATATTAACTTTCCTTGTAAAATACTTAAAAAAAACTGCATTTACAAGTAAATAAAGTAAGTACGAGTGTTTTTTTTTGTTTCTTTTATTACATTCGCATACATTTCTATAATCTAGAAACATAACAACTTTAATGATGGGATAACATGCATAATGTCGTGTTAAGACGATATTTGTATATTTGTAGTACGTACACCTGATCTCATAGGCACTACTGATTTTAATCTTAATTATGTAGTCCACTTGGTTGGTGTGTTCATTGGTATTTATATGTAGTTTAAGTCTTAATAGCTATTAGCTATGCTAGTTCGGTTCTGTAAAATATCTTTGTTAATTTAATAATTTAAATCAAATCAAAATAAATTAGCTTCACGCTGTAACCCGCATACGGTAGAACAGAGGGAACCTAGTGTTAACACACTCCGTTCCCCACTCTCTGCTGAATTCTGGCATTGGCAAGGTATTGCGTGAAGAACTCAATGCCGCGATTTGCCTCGACACCAGAGCGAAGAAATGGAAATATAAATTTAAATAAATATTTCTTCTCCTCGAGTGGGGATCGAACTCACAACTAGTCTTACCATGAGGTTCCCAAGATCATCAAATATTAGAAAAAGTGACAAATCACTCTGTTTCCTTCCAATCCAACTAGGATCGCGTTTAAAGGCTTTAAGCAATTAATAATAATAACTGTCAGACGCCAGCGTGGCGCAGTTCGGATCGGCCTGACTGAACACGGTGTATGTGGGGTTAATTCTCATGTGGGGGAATATTCATATTTATAATATTGATAATTTCTCACTATGGAAGACAAAACGTAAGGTTATGTTTGAATGTATTTGGTAGTCTGTATGTTGTTCACTTCTTACTTCCACTAATTATTTTTAATTTTATATTTTCTAACCTCAAAGTTATTGGAGGAAATCAAAATTAGACCGCCTTTGTGCTTATGGGAAGAAGCGTGGAGCTAAAAAGCTAAAAAGCTAAAAAGTTTAAAAAATGTAGCTCTTGTTATATTATGTAAAATATTATATACATATGTATTTAAGATTATGCAAGTCTTAAAATTGAAACTTGAATTTTGATTCCCAATAGAATTAAATATAACAAAATTCCGCAAACCACAAACGTTTATCGCTTACCAACGTCTCATCTGCGACGGAAACGGAAATCGAATACTTCCCAAGTTCATTAATATAATACTACCGATATAAGCCTTTGTATTCTATACAAGGGGAAGATTTTGTTAGCGATTCGGCTTACGATTTCAAGAATTATTTATAGTTTCTTACTATGAAGTAGTCAGGGTTGTATAATTAATGGTATTTTGTGGCAACTGCCTGTGCCTTTTCAATCTATAAGATCATTTTTTTTTAGTTTAATGATATCTGTTGCTGCATATATTATCAAGAATTGTCAATAGTATATTTAGCATTCGTATAAATATAGGTATATTTGTGAGGTCAGTCGTGACGCACAAAGTGTGACTGTAAACTCAACAGGTTGTGTATTCAATTCCCATTTTCTTCGCTCTGATGTTGAGGCAAAGCGCGGCGTTGAGTTCCACCACTCAACACTCAATGCCTCCTGAATTCGTCGTAAAATGGGAAACGGAGTGTCTTAACATGCTGCGTCAACAGAATAGATTTCCAAAATATTCCTAAAAAATGTGCATAAATATCTCACCGTATTATAATTAAGCATTTCATGCTTAGCTATCATTTTTCATTCTACAAGTGCATCCTCAAAGCCTATAATACCTAGATAGCTATAGAATAAATTGTATCATCATCACCGTAAGAAGCTAATTTGCGTTTCCATTCATATAGGGGGCCACAATAAGGGGGGGCTGAAGACTTCAATTTATCAAGATTAATAGCTCAAGACGAATAGTAATTAGGTATCGACAATTCAATGACTACCTAGGGGGTAGAAGTAACGTAAACAAAGCGTCAACCCTTGTCCCCTCCAATGTTGGGAAGAAAATTAAATTTGCATTTGATGTTTTTACAAAGTGACAAGACAAATAGCATGTCGGAAAGGATTAGTGTCTTCTAGATGTTAGTGTCTTCTATTGTTGTTATGTGGATAATAAATTGTCGTGTGGCTTATGATAGGGATAGTGTAGCTAGCTAATATTAATGTAATTGATGAACTATTATTTTGCAGCTTCACGCTGTATTTCGCTTGAAACCTAGTGCTAAGACACTCTGTTAAAATTTTGAGTCATTTACGTGATGAATCCAGAGCAAAGAAAGAAAGATATTAATAAATAATAGTTCATTCCTACGAATGGGAATACAGTTATCAACAAAAGTCACCGATTTTTACTCTGTTTGCAACCCGGAATGGCCTGTTAGATTATGCGATTTTACGCCCTGTGACATTTAATGGTTATTTATAAAATTAAAACTGCATTTGAACAAAACATAAAAAAATACAGAAATTCAAAGAATGAGCTTAAGCATCCTACCAAATATTTGCAAACGCATCATCACAAACTTCAATGAACGCGTGGCTCATTGCGGCGTGGCCTTAGGTTGTCATATGGGGGATATAAATTCTCGTACATAAATGAGACGTTTCTTGATATTTTAAAAGAACACTGTTTTTTTAAGTACTATAGTATACTATATAGACCTTATTTGAACACCTATAAAATGTAAACAAAATATCACAGAATATCTTTGAAAAATTATTGTATGGCTTGTAAGACAACTAAGTAAGCAGTTTTTGCATAATTAAATATTTAAGCAAGTTAATCGCTTATGTTGAAATGTTATTAAACAAAAACATTATATCTCACAAACAGTATATTTCAAAGAAGTAATTTCATAATTTAAACTATCATTTACTTAATTATTATAAACAAAACATTTTTTTTTTTAAATGTAATGCGCACCAACTTAAATGTAACCAACGGTGATATCACGACGTAAAGTCACGTTCGTCGCACGCGTATCGTACATCACGACGGTTAATCTTGAGCCTGACATTATACTAATTAAATGATCTTGATCTTTGAGCTTTTGTGAGCTTTGTGTATGTTTGTTTAACAAGACTGAATTAGACTATAAAACTAGGAAACTTATATTAATTAACGTTATACATATGTAAGGTACATACAATACAAGTTAAAATCTCAGAAATTATAACTTTTTATGTCAACAAGACAACTATGCAAACAGCATTTAAAATTATTTACATTTCAATAATAAGAAAAATGTCGTTATCGATCTTGCTTTTAAAGATATTTGAAGAACTCAGAAAGTGTCTCTTTAAATTAGTTTAAAAATTGTTGGCATTATTCACATCATTATTCCTTTCATATACTTACTAATGAAGAATTATATAATTATTTTAAAAAGCAATAATAGTATTTTTAATTTGTTTTTATCTGTACACTACATCCTGCATAAATAAGTGTAGGCACACGGAACCCAGTGTAAACACATTCCGTTTTACGCTTTGAAGGCGGTGAGGAGTTCCGCCACTTTCCGCAACACGCACTGTTAAAAAAATAATAATGGAAATGCCAATTGAGTATTAAAAACAAATGTCGTACTTGGCAATGCACCATTTTTCCAAGGGTATATATCAAAAAAACAGAACCCTTGTAAGATTTTGTAGTTGTCCGTCTGTCAAGATAATTTATTTGAGGAACTCATGAATGTATCAAGCTGAAATTAATATCAAATATCTAACTCTAGGTCTACGTCCCTTGAAGCACAGAAAAAAATATGTTTATATATAAAAGTTTTAATATATTTTATCCATCCATAGCCTACCAGCAGTGCCACGAATATCAATATTAATATTCTTAATATAGTATGTAAGTACATTAAACTTATAACTTTGTGCTTGTAGGTCATGACATACACTTAGATAGAAACTTCGGCTCTACTAACTCAATTTTGATTTTAATGATTAATGATTGAATTTATCGATCCCATAATAAACCCATTAGTTGATTGTTCCTAACATTTCTAATACAAGCCAATTACTGTTTGGAAGTTTGATTACAAAGCTGTCTTTAATGCTGTGTGCTGTCAGTATATAGCAGTATATAGGAATATACGAACATATCTGATTATTATATGTAATAAATTGATTTTATATTACTTTAAAATATTTATTTAAACATAGTACACTAAATATAGTAGCAAAAAAAATAAAGCCGAAATTAACTGATAAAATAACAAAAAAAAAATGCATATGAACAGTACTTCAAAACCCGTTTTAAAAATAACTAATAAATCAAACACAAAAAACAATAACCAATGAACTATAAAATAGATTCGATTAACACAAAAAAACTAAATCCATCCGATTAATAAATACCAAATATGGACAGAAAAATTTCTCAACCGGAATCATAGATCATAAGCACTTACACAAAATGTTTCATAGATATTAATCAGTAGCGTTCAACAGATGCGTTAATGATCTTTTATATTATAGTCGCGGCGATGAGAGACGGCGACTTGTGAGTGACAGCGTCGCTGTAGGTACGGTGACGTTAATGATGGTTTCCGGAAGTTCATGTTTTTTTGTACGCTCATATATTTATATATACCATGGATATGATTTATTATTTGTATCCAGTTATAGCAGGGTAGGCAAAGGGAACCTGGGAACCTAGTGTTAAGACACTTTTGCGCTTCACTTTTCACCTAACGCCACTCAACAAGCAATGCCTCAAAAATATCAAAAATATCGGTGGAAAGTGGGGAACAGAGTATCTTTACACTAGATTTCCTCTGCCTACCTTAATGTGTACGAAATATAGCGTAAAGATGATTATTTTAATATTCACATTTACACAACAAGGTAGGCTAAGGCAATCTGGTGCTATGACACTCCGTTTGCCATTGGCATAGTTATAGTTCATATAGAGAAGAAGAAGAAAACTCTAACAATTTTTCTAAATAATGCATTAAAGTTATATCTAATTAATTTAACAAACATGCCACACACTATTGAATTTGACAATACTTTTCTTTATACAGGTTGCTATGGCAACGCCAATTTATACAATTGTTCTCTTGTCGAAATAATTAAAAATAAAAATTTACCCGAAAAGGCAAGGCAGTTAATATATATTTATAAAATATTGAAACGTCTTCATCATAAAACTAGTTCCATTCAAATCGATTTATGATACTTTAATAGGTAGCGTGGTATAATAGCTTTGGTTTTACATATATGATAATTAAAGAAACAGGTAGGTGCGGTATTAAGAAGTAATAAATCGAACCGGCTATACAGTTGTAAACAAATGTACACAAAAACATGCCATAAGACATCTTGGATACGTCTTTATAGCTATCGGATTCCTCTTTAATTGACACCCTATCAGTCAACCGTAAAGAGGCCAACTTCATTATAAATATAAAAAGCAGAAAATTGAATATACACATCTTTTGATGAACTATCCTATGGCAATACAACCACGTGCATACCATTTTTATATCTAATCGAAACTTTTATAAGGCACCTATAAAATATTTTTAGATAGATCGTAAAAATTAAAAGTTATTATATAAAGTTTGTATTACCATTTTACGACTAGTTCTGCATTCATATCAGACGTTAAACAAATTACAATTAATTTTGATAAAAAGTTTTTTATAGTTCTGTCGAAAGTGTGTTATAACTAAATTTAAATTAATTGTTGGTACAAGTAGTACGATAAAAATTATAGAGGCAATATCAAACTGCAATTGAAATCTTTTATAGTAATGTTTGTGTGTATGTAGTTGCAGTTCACACATAGATATGTTTAATTATAAACATATATACTGAATAAATACTTTTATATAATATGTACAAGGCATTGTGTGTTGAGTGGTGGAACTCAACGCTGCGTTTTACTTTGTCACCAGACTCCATAACCGTCCCCATTACAATCGCACGCTTGTGCCTTTACGCCACAATGATGGATGGAGCTTAAAAGTATAAATTATTAAATATTTAGATATATTTTAGACAAAAAAAACTAATTGTAACGAATTTATTAATCCTATCTTAATTCCATAGAAAAACATTCTTACAATAACAATAATAGAAAAACTTCATTCAGACATTACTATTACGTAAGAGGTCCTTAGGCGATCTCTAAAGACTAGGATAAAATTGATGGTCCAATTTGCTCTTCCTAATCGAGCGTCGAATGGACCAACGCCATGAAATTAGATCGCTGTTGCTATATTTAAACGATATAAATTGTAATAATGGCTGTTGAACTGCTCTTATAAATTACGAGATTTATCAAATATATTAAAATTCAAATGTGTTTTCTATTATCGGGTGTAGGAATATCATAAAATGGAACGTCTTAGTTTCGCAGCTAGTTGACTTAAATCTTCGTCATTGTGATAGGTACAGGTTCAAATGTAAAATTTATTTATGTAAAATGTTGATTAATTATTTATTTATACTTATTTATACTAATAATTTAAAATTGAAGTGTTTGTTTGATTGTTCGTGATAATGTCAGGAACTGTTATTTCAAAGAGATTTTTTTGTCTTAATTACCCAATTCATTTAGGAAGGCTATCTCTAGAATACTTATATATTACTTATTACATTAAGTTGATATTTCCGATATAACCCACTCTCCTTGCTCACTTATAATTGTTAGTACTCCTTAGTTACTTATTTATTTGACCGATTAGTTAGGTTATTCTTATTAAAATCCATGACCCCACACAAATAAGACAATCAGCCATCGTAACAAGAGCAAAGCTTGGCCCAATTAAAACTGACACCAGCTTCCAGTCCCGAAGTCAGCGAAGATCTACATCGATGCCATTAATTTCATTCGAAAATATTTCTGAGTAAAAGATTTTGATATGGAATATTTTAATTGCTTCTCAAATAATGGTGACTTTTAAAGCTGATTTTGTTAAACAATTTCGTATATCTCTAAGAATTCTTAATTGGATGAAATTGTATATCAATAAAATATGTTTTTTATTGACCTATAAAAGAAAATAAATGTAGTAATAGAGTACAAAAGAATGAAACAAAAATACTATAAATATTTCAATATTTTTTCCAAATGAATGCCCTAATTTCCCTTTTTCAACATAATAATAGGTATACGAAATTAACCCAATTTCATCCAAATAATAACATTATATTAATCGACTTTCAATTCCATTTAACTAACACAAAATAGAAATCCCAACACAATAATTAACCTAATAGCCCTCCACCCTTTGATTAACTCAATTAAGAATTCCCTAATTTTTAGAAACATAATAAGGGCTTTTTAAATAATTTGAATTTTTAGTAGATAAGTAGGGTGTGTAATTAAAAGAGACGTCGTGAGGCATGGTGTCTTATCGACTCGGGTTTAATTTGAGCCAGGCATGGCACACGCGAACGAATCACGCGACGAAACGCATTGGTGGCTATACGAGTGCCTGCGCTCGAATTTAAAATTTATATTTCCTTTTAATATCGATAGCGTATCAATGTACTGGACGTGTACATGTTACGGGCTGACTGTATCTTTTAATTAAATTAGTTTGGTAAAAAGTTTTTTAGTAACGTAATACAGTATATTATTATGAGGATACCAACGTAAATTATGTGAAACGATGAAATACAAAAACATGATATTATTTTAAAATTATAATTTCATTGATTAATTAATTTTAATTGGATAAATAAAGTTTTAATCTATAGCAAGGAGGCTGGTGACCGTTCAGCATAAAAAAAATCATCAATCAAGAATCGCGGGTTCGAGTCCCGTCAAATTAAGAAAAAGTATATGTAAACTCACAAATTTAATTTACTTCTATATCTTCTATAATTTTGTAAAATATTAAATATTTCATTTCCTCGAGTGGGATATGAATCCATAACCTGTCGCGTTCACAGTCACACACTTGTCACCCGGCGCCTTGACTGACCTTTAAAATTATGTTTATATAAAAAAAAATGTTTGAACTAACGGTCAATTACAACATAGTCAAAGGAATGGGCGCATAGATTTTTATAGTTTCCGGACAAAGGCGAAAAAAATGGTTCAAACGTAACACTTTTTACAAACAGAAGATCGCGTGTCCGATTGTAAATAATTAGTTCATTGAGGCGTGCCTCCTCAGTTAGAGAGAGCCTATTGTTTCTTTTCATCAACTATAAAAATAGTGTCTTTTAGGCCGGATATACCGATGTCCAATCTTTATTTAAATAGTTTTGTTTATTGATTCATTTTAATCGAGAAAGATTACTTGTTTTTTTTTGTATTAAATATGTATTTTAGAGTAGCATTTATGTATTTTTATTATCTTTCTTTGGGCGGCGGATAAATTGATTATTTTTAAAAAAGTTACAAGTCTGGTGATGGTTTGATCAACCTTTATTATAGAGCATCTTTTGAACTTAACTGATCTGCTAAACAAACCTACTCATACAAAATTATTAAATTAAAGGAGCACATTAAAAAAAATGGCCTTATAAAATATGGAAAGAAATAGAAAAGACATGAAAATGCGAAAGATTAGATAATAAATTTTATTGACCAAAATATTTATTTTAAATCGAGAAATAATTTTGTGCTAACATTTCGACATGCTAATGTAATATTCCCACCTACACGAGACAACGCGACGTGAATTACAGTTTTCGATCTAATATTACAGGAGTCAAACCCGGGGTGATATTAATCAAATGTATTTATGTTACAGATTCATAATTAGTTCCTCGTTTAGATCGGCAACCCCTGGCGAGCTCTATCATGGAATTATTATACATATTTTAATTTCTATATAAATTATATTGTACAGTTCGAAAGTTTCTGACAGTATACGCAATGGTTGTGGGTTTGATAATTATAATTGGATAGTGTTTAAATATAGAAAATTTTATTTCCCGATTTAAGTCTTCTATTTTGGTCACACAATAGTTATCTCTAAAATCAAAACTGGAGAACGGACTGTTCTAACTCATAAACATGAAAAATACATAAAATTGGCCTCCATAGGTACTACACAAAATAATTCTTTAAATTTTTTTTTTAAAGAATATCAAGAAACGTAAAATAAAATTAAATGAAGAAGTCAAAAACTCAGAGTACAAATTATAACGTCCATCCAAATTGACAAGTTCTGAGTCCGCTATTAATTGGAGATTCACCACAAGCCCGGTGCTTTGGAGTTTCGTTATATTTAAGCTTCTATTTGTCGCAGCATTGATTTGCTATAACTTAATAACAACGGTGTCAAACGCCGGCCAATGTTCGAACTTTGTTAATTTCAACGAACTGAGAGCAAATTTGAAGAACCACTGTTGAGCGTTTACATAATTTGCATAAGCGATTAGAACCTAAATAGAACGTTATGTTTAGTTCAGAGTTAGCTATACCTACATATATGTATTTAAATCTATACTAATATAATAAAGCGGAAGAGTTTGTTTGTTTGTTTGTTTGTTTGAACGCTAAGATCTCTGGATCTACTGGTCCGATTTACTATGTTTTTGTTTTGTATGAAAGCTGCATTCTTCAGAAGTGCTATAGGCTATATAACATTACATAACACATATATACTAATATATTAAAATACTTTCTAATTTGACATGCAATTTATTCTGCCATCTTAATAACAACCGTCGTGTCGCTACGCGACCGTTATCGCAACATTTTGACATTCATCCTTATGAAAATAAATATAATAGTCACTTTTAGCATTTTATCTAGATTGAAATTATAGTGTAACATTCTATTGTATCTATCTATATCTATTCTATTGTATAACATTCTAATAAATAATTAAGGAGATGTCACTGATTCGAAATGACCTAGCCTACGGGCGGCACAGTATGAGTATGACCGACGCGAAAATATTCTTATAGTTCAAGCAGGCGTAGCCGCGTCCGGGTCCACTAGTATTTATATAAAAGACTATTAGAATCGTAAGGATTTAGAATAAAATAAATCAAGTTTAAAGTGCAATTGGTCAATATTATTCATCATTCTCATATTTGTTTAATAATTGACTAGAATAATAATATTTTTATTTGTGTAATGTATGTGTAAAGCCTTGAGTCCTACAACTCAATGTAAAATGACTAGAAAATAGGACAGAAAGTATAAAACGAAGTGTCTAAACACTAAATTTACTCTGCCTAATCAGCTATGCGGGAAAAAGCTTGAAACTGTTTTTTTTTGTACTTTATATGTATATGGATACTTATATTATAATCATAACTTCCTTATATTCACATAAATAAGATTATTAAAATTTTATTTATACCTAAAACTAAAATCCAAGAAAGTGTCTATTGACAGTAACTGATGTCCTCGTATAAGTACAGCAAGCACCGTCCCATTGTGTATTAATACACCGTCTGGAGGCGGAGGGTAGGTTATTAGTTTACAAGTGTATCACCCCTTGTTTATTATTGACTCAGTACTCGGCAACGATATTACTTTCCAACTCTTTCGGAAGTTTGCCCCCACTGTTGACATCTGCCGTTCGATTATTGGAAACTCTGGAATGATGCCATTTCATAAACTTTTGTAACAATATTAATTTTGAAACGCTCGAACCGATCGAATGTTTGTTTTGATTATTAAATTTTATCTCGATTGAATCTCGTTTTTGTAGCGTATTGTATTGTATTGGGTTGTCTGTTATGTTTTGTAAATAAAGTCGTTTATACATGTACCTCTATGTTTCATTTTTAAGTACCCATCAAAATTTAAGTTTAGTTTGTTTTTCCTCTTTTAGAACTTCCGTTCCCCACTTTCTGCCGAAGTCTTCTAATTGCGTTTTTAATTGAAAATGATACACGAGTGAAAATTAAAAACTTTAATAGTACTACATACTTCAGCACTTTAATATTAAATATTTTTCTACTGAGCATTGCAACTTGCAGTAATAGCGCTCTGATATATGACGTCACACCCCTCTTAACGACGGTAGAGAGCCACTAATCTTAGATATTGGCTTGTTAGCGACGTTGTTTATAACAACAAAAGTAACATATGCAACCTACGTACAATATTTTGCTATGAATGTCGATGTTATTATTGAAATATGTCATGTTTATAGGAAATACCATGTTATAAACATATGTAGCTCGACTTACTTGTATTGATTGTAATTTGATAGTTATTTTAAGAGGAAGGATACTTTTAATTTGATTTGCATATAAAGTAAAAAGCCGCTATTTCGAGTATCGTACAAATCTATCGTACAAATCTCTCATAGTTCTAAAGTTTGAATATATAATTTAAACATTTTAGCTATAATTATAAAATAATAATAGTTTCATCTGTCATTTCTTAATCTACTTTTCAGTTCAATTTCAATATCCACGATTCTATCTGAATATCAGTTAACAATTGTGTTTAATTATTGTTAAATTTTCACATTTACCTGTTTTAATATGTTAGTGCCTTATAAAAGGGCCCCTAAAGCCTACGCCTGTGGTCGTTAGTCCCAGGAACTGCTCTGAACTTAATAGTATAAGTATTAAGTAATCGAATTGTCGTAAATAAAATATTTTTCAAGCAGAGTCTACGTCATTCAAATACTAAAAATAACACTATAAACACAAAATTGTGATATTAAATTATTTTCACTATCCCGTTCTGCTAGATGCTTTGCCTCGATACCAGAACATGTATAAAGAAAATTAAAATATTAAATATTTCATTCCCCCCAACTTTTTCATTTTAAACATATGTATGAAACAATATTTACAAGCTACCTACTAATATTTAAGCACGTGTCTAATATTAACCCTTAAGGTTCAAAAAGTATTACCAATACTCAACTGACCATATGACTCACGTTAATCAATACATTTGTGAATGACATATATGTAGGTACACGCATGAGCTAAGGAAAAGTTAAATAATCGATTATTATATAAAGTCAAGGCTATTATAAGTATTTTTACACACAGTATGAAGGCCGTTGTGGCGCAGGGGCACTAGGATATGTCTGTAACGCGATCGTTACCGGTTTGATCCCCATTCAAGGGAATGAAACTATTTATTAATATTTTAATTTCTTTGCTCTGGCATCAACACGAAACGCGTCAGCGGAAAATAGGGAAAGTAGTGTCTTAACACTATGTTCCCTATCCTACTGTGTGTGGGATACAGCGTGTTGAGTGGCGGAGCTCAACGCCGGAACTAATGAGAGGATTAAGAAATAATAATTCATTCCCTCGAGCGAAGATCGAACCCACAACTGTCGCATTACAGTGTTACAGATGTGTGATTTTATTCCTAATGGTAACTTTATTCTAAATAATAATCGTTTATGCTCCAATGCATTTAAAATTCTTTTCTTGCTAAACTCCTATCGTGCGGTTTAAAACTAATCTAAGCAAAACAGTATTAACACGAATGGAAGCAATTGCTTACACCACCTCGGTAGATTTTCACGCGAGGCGATAGAGCTATTCTTTGACAACTGACGGTGTGCTAAATTCAGTTGATACTAGTGAGTGCTACGATATCGATATTTCTGTTAAATAATGTTAATTTATTCTTAATATCGTGATAAACGAACAACCATACAGACATCCAGTATATAAATAATGAATTGAAATGATATTAAACTATGGTCTAAAAGTTGAAATTTAGCTTAATGCCAATTATATAGTATAAATAGATACTGCATCAACCTTCGATATTTAGAATCTAATACAAAATGTCTCGTTGTTAATACAAGTTGTCTATTATATGCAATTTATACAGTATACTAAAGATATTTACCCAAACTACCCTTACCCCTTGGAATTTGTCCTTTTTCCATAAAAAAAACTAATTCCAAAGGCAAAATTCGGCATTGGGCTCTACCACTCATCACACAAATAGATGGATAGAGAAGAATATAAGAATACTGTAAAAAAATCGTCCCAAAACTTTTAGATATTCAAAAAGCATCATTTATTTTCAGTATTCCAATTAGTAATTAAGTATTCAATTTACATTTTGTAAAACATTTTGAATTAGGTACTTTTATTAAAAAAATAAACATATTTTTAAAGAAAAACGATTTAACCACTTCCATTTGATAGATACATCGAATCCATTTAACAGATAATCTAAAATGTAGCTTCGATACATATTTCACGTCAAAGGTATCGATATTTACATCTTTTATCGATAATATATATTTCAATATCATCTTGTGCTTGCGGTATATGAAATTTCGGCAATACAACTAATAACTAAATCGAAAAATACGATGTATCATTTTTATTCCAAAACATACTTTTTGGTATCTATTAAGTATAATTAATAGACATTTTTAAGATTTATGTACCTAATTATTCAAAGGTTTTTGTGCAAAACATATATGGTTATAATAGCGTGCTTTTCTTGTGTCAAAAGAAAAACTAAAGTTATATATATTAATAGGCTATCTTTAGCAGCATATCTCAGCTATATATCTCATATTATCTATATCTGATTTTTTAATAATTTAGGTTAGATTTGTTAATACAACTCCAAGTAGTTTTCATAATATATTTTTTTATTCCTCTTAATATCGACTTATATATAAAAGTTACATAAAAATAAGTCATTCTTTTATGATTACGTTGGGGCCTAACAATCTAAATACGTTAGAACATTAGTTATTTATTTTTAAAAACTTATAAACATCACATATAGCGAGCCAACCAATAAATCTTTTATACAATCGAGTATCGAAAGCCGATACGTCCTGGTCACGTCTTATATTGGACTCTTATAAAAAACAATCGGCTCGTGACAGCGCCTAACAGGATTATTTAATTGTTAATGTGATGGAACGAGGACTTGGAGGTGATCATTCGAAGGTAATTCAATCAACCGGTATGGGGAAGTATTTGTAAAATGTAAATTATTTGTACGCGACATTTGCTAGAGAGTTGTAAGGAAGATGTTATTAATTTTAAATGTACTTTTAAGTATTTATATTTAGTTGTGCTATGTAATAGATTGTGACTATAAACGCCGATAGTTGTGGGTTCGATTCTCAGTCGGGGGAATGAATTATTTTCATTTCCTCGTTCTGGTAAAAAGGCAAAGGGGTGATGAAATTACCTACATTGTGTTGTAGCTATATGTAAAAATCGCTTTATAAGATTTGTCCATAGCGGAATGACATTAAATTTAATTTCATAGTTCTAATTCAATAGGTTCATCATAAACAAAAAAAACTTTAAAAAACGTTCTATATTATGTTTTTATCTTACTCCTATTAACATAACTGGTTAATTTATTTGCAGTACAAAAAATATATGTGTTTATATATAAATTAAATACAAAATCTAACAACATATACCAACTAAAACTAATTTAAATTATACATTTAATCAAATACGCCAAATCAAACGTCCCACCTCTACAGCACCTATAGTTTACGAGACTGACGCCCGTTTGAAACGTAGCTACGACGTAATTACTACACGAACAGTTTGCTAGCCAATTAACACTTGCTTTATTAAGAAGCCGCAACGGCCCGTAAATAGCAAATCAAAAGGCTTCGTTGCAATTTCAAATACTTACCGAGCTGTTTAACCGCGCTGTCTACTGGATTTATTAAGACTGTTCTCTAGAATAGTTTATTGGACGGGAATTTATATCGCGTTTTTATGTTTTATGCCTTTTTTTTCTTTATTAATTACACTTTCTTGTTTGTATTTATTGTAGGAGAACGCTTGGTTTTATAATAATCGAAGTTTTTCTACTTCCTGTAAACGTTAGGGATATTTATTTGCCTGTTTAAATGACTACTGTGTATGAAATTGTTTGTGTTTAGAATTATAACTCTAGAAAATGTATAAGAATGTGCCTTAACTAATTTGTACTATTATGTTAAAAAATATTCTTCGTTTTTTTTTTAAGTTGTAAGTACCTTCAGTTTCATTCAAGTAATCAGTAACATTTTAAATAGCTCCTGCCATATACTGAGCAGCACATAGCAGAGTCAGCAGAGGAACCTACTGAAATTATCAGATTGTCAGAATAACATACCAACTGACAATTGTAAAGATAATAGTGACAAAATTTAAACAAAAATATAAAATTTCTTGAAAATGTGCAATTTTTTTCTAAATGTGAAGAGATATTTTTCAGATACATCTTTTGTAAATGAAAAATAACAGATCGTTAGTATTTTCGTAGTAGTTTATGAAATTAAAATAAGAATCCTGTGTCTAAACTGCTGGCCAATCCCAATTAATTGCTTATACAGCCTTATTCTCTATATACTCGTATTGTATTTATAATTAAGAGTAGCGCAATCTCACCCACCCAAATAAATCTTTTAGAATTACAGGCCCAAGCACTGGTACGAATATACATACGTTAGATAAATCTTATACTGGCACATGAAATAAACGTTAATTCCTTTGTTTATAATGCAGCAATAAAAACTGATTGACGAGTCCTAAGACGAAGCTAATGAGAGAATGGCTGAAGTTATCTCGTACATACTGTTTTAATGACGCTATTCCGTACAATGAGACCTATAAAAACATAGCACAGTACTCCCACACGGCCATTTTTTATTCTATACAAGAATATATGAAGATATACTACCCCATTCATAGTTGAAATAAAGGAGTTGAAATGTAATGAAAAGGATTATTGTTTTAGTTTTATCTTAATCTAAAGATATAAGCGTCGAGTTAGAATGACACCGGACAGAGAGTTTGTAGAGTCGTGTTAGAATATAATATTTCAATAAATTGTTTTTTGTAAAACAAAATGGTTGTTAATTTGTTTTTACGTCAATATATATTTGTATTTTAGTGTATTGTAACCAAATTCAAAGTTAGACCATAAGTAACGAATCAACATCTTGATAAATTTATCTTTTACTACGAAACATTCATTGAAAAAGCCTTGTTTGCTTCGATAAAATAAACTCTATATTAAACCTAAGAGCAAAAAGAAGATAAAAAGAGAAATAACACTAAGAAAATAGAACAACTAACAACGATATAAGAACAAAAATATCTATAATCAGCTAAAAACATTAGTCAACTCCATACATTTCCAAGCCCCAACTTCATAGCCATATGACAGCAACATTTCGTGGTCTCAGTCATTAATTATACGTAGTGCTTTGTCCACCAACTCGGGCGGCCATTGTGACAATATTCGGGTCGCGCCTTTCAAACACTACTATGACAATACATACGGCGGAACGTAGACGGATCATTGAAATGGGAACCAGGTAAATGTTAAGAAATTTAGGTTCATTACTAAGTTGATACAATTATTTTAATAATCAGCTTCACGTGGTATCCCGTACACAGCAGGATAGACGGGAATATAATGTTAAGACAGTCCGTTCTCCATTTTTCTGCTGATTTCTGAAGGCATTTAGTGTTGAGTGGCGTAACTCAACGCCTCGCTTTTGTCTCGACTCCACAGCGAAGAAATGAAAATATTAAATATTTAATTTCCTCGTCTGGGAATCGAATCCACAATCTGCCGAGCTTACAGTCACTTTGTGCTCCTGCGCCATGACTGGTATCAATTATTAAAAGACCAAATTTCTTAGCATTTCATAGATTTACCATATTGGTGCAGGACAGTACATCCTGAATCTTTTGTGACAAGGAGCTTCTTCAAAAACCGCATTACGCTCCAATTTTTAAAAAATAATACTGCAAATATTTCAATATATATTTTTTTAAAACTAAACCATTAAAATTTCTCGTTCTACACACATTTACGTCATAACGAATATCCTAATGGGAAACGGTATTTTTATCACTAAGTTCCCAGGTTCCCTCTGCCTACCCTGCTATTATAACTCCATACTTATTATTGCCTAGCAAAGTTCAGACAGAATACTGTTATATACACTATTGTATACGAGAGAAGCAATCTCAACTTTTGTAATAAGATGAAACAAGAAAGCAAGAAATTCTAACTACTTTGATTACTAAATAGTTTATATGTGTTCTAAGTTAATAAACACGAGTTCCATATGACTTGGAAGCCATAAGCGTGTTACTGTAAATGTGATAGGTTGTTGATTCGATTCCCACAAGAGGAAATGAAATACTGAATAATATAGTACGCCATAATAATTACTAGGCTATTCGAATCCGAATAAACTAAATAATCGATATTTTTTAAATACCATCTCTTAGTTTCTTACTTAATTACAGCGAACAAAGACGGGGGTAAAAGCTAGTTAAAGTTAACATTTTGAAAGTACAACATTTTCAATAATAACATAATTAACTTTCAACATAAAATAGCTCACCGCACAACACAAACATAATGTAATTAAAATTTTAAATAACAAATTAAATAATGAACCTAGTAATAATATTTGATTTCATTACACGAACTACTATAATATAACTGCATAACATTATATAGAAAATATGCACGAACAATTAATTAACTTGCTGAATGGCAGTGTAGACTGTAGAGCAATTGTGCTCTCTAATGAACCGACCAGTCGCTTCAATTAATAGCCAAACGTGCTTCGCGTATAAACTTGTCCATTTTAATTAGAACCCTGTATCGGTATTGTTGTGTACTATCTCGTGTGTCTTCCAAATGATGCTATGCGATTGAGATGTAAGGAAAATCTACAGAAGCTTTAGCTACTGTAAAATGCAACATAAGTTTTTGATGCAGTTTGAACTATATTTTCAGTGGATTTTGTTTTTAATTTACTTATTTAAATCAGTAATTAATCTTAACAGACCTATAATAATAATATAATAAAAATACTGATCCAGTTAAGGCCGTTGTGGCACATTGGCATAGCGTATGACTCTAAATCTGGCAGTTACAGGGTTCGATTTCCATTTCTCATATGTGAGAATGAATTACTTTCATTGCCGTAGTTTATTTCAAGCTTATGAAATTCATATATAATACTAGGATTTTTTAATTTAAAATACACCAAAATTAACAGAATTTCATATAAATATAACATTTTATTAAACATTTAATACTTATGGACATCCATGAAACACATCATGTTCATAATTTCTGAGCAATAATATTATTCGTCGCGTTGCTTTTGTTTAATTTTTAACATTTTCATAGTCACGTAAACGCGACTCCCTCGTACAGTAGAAGGCGCGGCGTGATGGAAAAAGTGGGTCATTGTTCACCATTTTTCCCTTAGTTTTGTTTTCGTGAATGTTACGCAATCTCTTTATTAATCTACTTAAATGTAATAAATTTTACTTTTTGAATTATTGATGTAGTTACTAATTTTGGTGCATTACAATGTAAGTAAGTTAAGTCTTTTAATGAAATTGTAGTTGGATTTTTAAATAGCAATATTTATGCTCATTTACTAATAGAAGTAATAACTTAAAAAAACAACGTAGTAACGCCATATAGAGATAATTCCTTTATATTATCAGAACTTTGTATATTTTATAATCAACTAATACTGCAATATGCTTGGGTTGTCTTTTAAATTTAGGAAATATAAGAAATCAAATTTACCATCTACAACTTTTTTCGTGGATTTTTTTCTAACGAGTTAACGAATTCCATTATTTCTCTTTCATTATCGATCAAAATAATTTTCAAATTTCCACTATTATGGCAACGGGATATCTGTTTTTACCAAAATATCAAGAAACTCAAACTTTTGTCTCAACTTGAAATATTTAAGGCGTAATCAAAGTAGCGTCTTTTATCTCGCACCGAACACAATCTATAGAAAACTTTTTGCGGAAAACAAAAGAAAATAATACACAACGAGACTAAATTATATAAAAAGAAAAGTTCCAGAACTCCTTTTGGAAAACTCCGAAATCCTCGAAATTGAACAAGCGATTGAACAAAGTACAAACAATTCTAAATAAAGCTTTTGGAGCATTTCGTGCGAAATTGTTTTCAACGGATTAAAGAGGTTCATAATGTCGTACACAATAGATTTTAAGACTGTTTATACTGAATCTGTCAACCGCACGGTCTCAATAGGGTTTCTGGTACCAAATATCATGTTTGTATACAAACAATGGTCTTTCCTGATGTGAATTGAGCATCGGGATTGCTTGGCTTTGCTGTTGGCTAAGGTTTTGTCTGATTAAAATTATTTGCTATATCATTAGCTGTGAGTGGTCTTTGGAGGTTCTTGAGTAATTTTGTCAGTTAAAATATAATGGATGTACCTATATTGGAAGATGTTTTATAAAGATATTATTCTTGTACCTACATACGTAGGTTTGATGACGAAGTGACCTAAATTATACAAACAGCTATTTTGAATTATCATATACTACTATTTTAACCGACTTTTTTAGATTTATAAAAAAAACACTTAACTATGAAAGAAAGGCGTCACAAAAATTTCAATATAAATTTAAACTAAATGTATATTTTGAATTATTAATCTAGAATAACATTTTTTTTAATATTACTATAATTACATAGAATATAATGTCAAAATCAAAATATCTGTAGAACTTACAATGTCAAATTACATTATCTTTAAAGAGTTAACTCAATCTTTACGGTCAAACGGAGCAATTATGGTTATACCAAAACTTGACTCGACTAGTACAATGTAAGAAACACATTTAGATAATCAAATTGTAGGACAAAGCATGTAATGACTTCGTGACGTTAACCTCAAGGAATTTTATAACGCTCACTAAGTTTTTGGACGATTATCGTCATTTTTATCAGCGATGCATCTAACCCACACACGACGCCTGTCCTTACAAGCAATTAATGTATAGAGTTATTTATAATACTATGTGGTTTAAATGTTCAGGATTTATAGGACAAGAAAAGTTATTATTGTTAAAGTATTTGTTATAACAATGTAAGGTTGTAGCTGTTTTAGTAGTAACGGATTTTTTACTTATTAAATTTATTGAAGAAATTGATATGCTTTTTTTATTTTAATAAAATGCAAGATCTAATATATCTTAAACAATAAATGATAATGGATTTTTGCTAATTCTTTAAGGATAAAGAAGGACTCGTAAGGACCGATATAAAAAATGGCTTAAATAATCCCTGATTTCATATCTGAAATTCACTCCAACAACACAAATGCTAATTTACCAAGCCACTTTAGCATCTAACAAACTTATTAATTTGACTGTCCCTTATTCGAAGCTTATTAAATGAGATAGGCACTACGTTTCCCGCCTGTATTTCCTTCTTAGGCCACGCCTTTTTCCCCTGACGTCACTTCCACTTGGCAGCCCCTTCCTTTTGACAGCCGTGGGTAAAAATATTCATTGCGTTTTAGTAAACACCAGGCAGCGATTAATCGCAAGCTTCGAATAAGGTAAGTAAATTAATAAACGTTTTATTTCAGGTAAAACGCTGCTATTATACATATTTCGTAAATTCAACAAAAAAACAATTTAACATTAAATATTGCAGCTTATATAAAAATTAAAATACCTCGCCTTTTACAGATGTCATTTGCCGCATAAAAATGGCATTACGGCATTTTTTTATTAGGCGCTTCGCCAACATTACGTTATATTTATGTAACCGAGACCATTTAGATATAACGATAGAGGATAGAGGATAAAGAGGTTGCAGCCAATTGAATTCGACGGTACGATCTCTAGTCAAAACACGTGCGACGACCAAAAGATTTGCGATAAGTTGACAACAAACATTTCATACTTTAAAGTAAATTTATCCGCTTTTGATCTGGAATCCGTTCAGCACACATTTGTGGGCCTTTGTCCCTTATCGTCCGGATTAATCACCAAGAAAAGCTTTGGGTCCCGACCGCAATTTTTTTTCAACGGCTCTTAAGCAAACTTCCCTTAGATGTCTCGAGTAGTGGAATTGTTGTTTTTAAAGGACTATGTGTGTTACAATTTGTACATTTTTGTATGTTATGTGGATTTGTATGGAGGTTGTACTTTATTATTATTCTTTGAAATCTAAAAATATATCGTAATTATGCTGTTATAGTAAAATAAATCTTTCTTGAATAACCCAAGGATAGCGAATCTAATAAATGTTCTAGATTCTTCAGGAATTTGAAGAACCTATAACATTTATTAAGTCCGCTTGTAATGGAGAAAATAATATTATAACGAAGAAACTAGAATCGGCACAAGGGTGTGACTGAAACGCGACGGTTGTGGGTTCGATTCCCACTCGAGGAAGTGAAATATTTACTTACGTGTATATTTCCATTTCTTTGCTCTGGTGTCGAGGCAAAGCGCGGGGTTGAGTTCTACCACTCAGCACGCAATGCTTCCAAAATTCAGCAGAAAGTGGGGAACGGAATGTCTTAACACTAAGTTCCATTTGCCTACCCACATACTGCGGGAAGCTGATTGATTTGATAGTAGTGGGCTATAAACCACGGGCTAAGCCACCAGTAACAGTTAGTACAATTACATATAAGCATATAAATTATTCTCGAATAAAAAATATTACTCAAAGACTATAATCAAATTTACTTATAAATATAAATAGTCATAACACCTTTTTCATAATACAACCTCTTGTATACAATATTTCCCAACAAAGTCTGGGGTAGACCGCATTGTTGCAGTGGGCGTGTATTATTTATTTTCTGTTGTGATTGAAAAGATTCTTAAGTTAGAAAAAAACATTGTTTATTGCGCAATGGGAGATATTTCGCTCACACATGCTGGTCGCTTTTAATCGTTTTTTTTGTGATCGAATATACTACTACAATGTGGTATTAGGGCTTTGAGATTATTATGTATTTTGTTAGCAAAATGGCTCTGAGTTAAAAATAAGCATTGAAATTTGCTTGAATGTAATAAGTGCGTTTTGTTTTCTGTATAGAACCTTTATTCGCTATTATCATGATTAAAAATATTGTAATTGTTTATCTAAATACCTAAAGATATATTGGACCATATACACATATATCAGACCTCAAATCAAAAAGAATATTCAATGGCGATAAGATAATCGATAAACATAAAAGAAAGACGAGTAGGCAGAGGGAACCTAGTATTAAGAAAACTTCCCACCTAAAAGTGGTGGAGATTAACGCATATTATCTTTTTACTAGATTAAGGAAATTATATAATTCATTGCACTAAATCGAACTCACAACTGTAGATTACAGATAGACGTGCTCTTGCACCAAGACGGCCTCTTATAGATCAATATACATTTTCAAAGTAAATTTGACATTTACATTAATTCACTTTTCGGTCACACAAGCAAACATATATAGATACATATATCTCTCGAACTTAGACCCTATAATTCACCAAAGCACTCACATTTCTAAAATGTAACGTAATACCACGTAATTGTTACTCTAAATCGGCAAAATTGCTGCCGAAAGTTCCGAGCTTCAGATAATACAGAGAAAGTCCAACGCTATTCGAACCAAGTCCATTATCAGTTCGCTATTCCGATAATAGTTCTATCAATGGCCTCCTCGGTCTATCATATTAATAGCTTGCGATGTTAATAATAAGGGGTATTTGCCGAGCTTTTGTCAATGTGGGTTTGAATGGCGGGCAGTGGGCGCGTCATTATTCTGTCAGTCGATTGTAAGTTGCTTGGTGGTGTAGTCTTGATTATATCGATATATCGATAAATCGATAAAATAAATATTTTTATATATTATTAAATATCATTTTAGATATTTTCTAGTGCAAAAAAACCTGTTAAACTTCGTATGGACATATATTATACAATTATTGTATAACTTATTTTTTTTATTCAATGTCCAGTTTATCCTACTGTTTCTGTAGTATGAAAATGATGTCATTTATTTCAAAAAACTTCTTTTGCAAACTAAAAATAAATAATCTTTGCATTAAAATAACAAACAGTTAATTCAGAATTGAGTAATAAATACAAATATAATAAACAAATATTTTTTTTTACTTTATTTAACTAAATATAATAATCATATTTATCTTACACTACACTATCGTAGCTTGTCATAGTTCCCACATTTTTTCTACGGCCTACAGATATCACAATGCGTGCGCGCAGGCCACACAGCATCCTGCACGCTTTTTGCACTTACTTTTAATGGGATTTTAAAAATATTTATAAAAACCTTTTATATAAATAAATTGTTGAATTTATGCATGACGATTTAAGTATACTTTAAATTTATGTAATTTTATAAGTTGTGGAACTCAACGCTACGTTTTGTCCATCAGAACAAGCAAATATAGATTCCCCCAGTAGAAATGGAATTCATAACCATCGTATTTAAAGTCTGTCGCTTTACTACTGCACTACGAAAGTTTTCTAATATACAAATGTATCTTCTTCGTAATTGTCCTTTGATTATTTCTATAGAATTTTCTAGAAATATTTTATGTTAGACGAATTAATTATTTAGTAACAGACTCGCAATAAAGTTTTTTTTTTTGACACTGTCTCACTACGCCACGACGGTGTCTATTATATTTGCCATATTTTAATCATCGTCGGCTTTACAGTATCTTGATCTGCTAACAGCCTGTTAAGTCTCTACTCAGGAGAAACTAGAAAAACATTTTAAATCATTATGAGTATACGAATATTATTAGTAGATTTTTTACAATTACGAATTAATTTGTATTATTGCTTATTATATATTATTGATTGCTTTATTAAATAAAGTAAAGGTCATTTGGTGTATTTTTCACATTTTTAAATACTATAAAAATATTTAAGTATATAACGACAAAAAACGGAATTAGCAGGTTTACACATTACATATATGATCAAAACAATGACATGTTTACTATGGATATTTCTATATGGCTTACAAATCCTTTTTGGTAATATAACTTTACCACAATACTGCTATTGTGAAATAAATTTATTATTATATGATATTTTCGATATAATCAACATTGAGACGTGATAATTAACGATAAAATTTTGAGTTTATTTATTACAAAATTTAATTTACACTGTAGCGTTAATAACATCTTGTTACATATTTAGAAACGAAAATCAAAACAAATCGTCATCTGTTTGTTTGCATGGACTTTAAGATCTGAAATTGAAAATCTCATTTTTCTGCGTTCCAGTAGAAGTTTGAGGAGTTCTATCACAGTACTCCCATATATTCTCTAATCTACCTACTTGTGTATAATTTCAACTCTTTAAGTCCAGTATGTGGGCCTGTACGTTCAGGTACTAAGTAACGTTAGAGTTTTATTATAAGTACATATACATATATTTTAATGATAATAGTAGTTCAAGCCTTTACCGTTCAAGGGTCCGTTTAAGGCTTTCAGGTATAAGGCTTCGAGGCTTCTTAGTTACATAAAATTTGCATAGATGGCGTTATCCGTTATTTAAACCTAACAATTGTAATTTAATTTATTTAGTGACTTTTATATAAGGAAGAGGAAGAGGACTAAGAGAGAGAGAGAGAGATTTTTCCGAAATTCCTCATCCCTGTGGATGGGAAACAATGAGGATAGCATTATATAAACCCACTAATGGTGCATTTAAGATCATGATGGGCACATTATATCCTACACGTATAAATCATTGGAAAGAAAAAAAAATAACAATAAAAAAAGGATACATACGCTCGATTCAAGGCTATCCTTTCCGCTGAATATAAATATTTGCATGTCGACAGTAACATTGTGTAGTTTAAAAACATTTCCTAGTCTCCTTCTGGCAAAATCGGTATCTCAAAAAATACAACTAAAAAAAAATAATGTAATTTAAATGTATGTAATGGCTTAACGCTAATGTAACATTTTTTAAATTTTGTAAGTCAGTTATTGTTGTTTCTTAATAATATAATATTAATATTTGAAACTTATGAATAGACCACAACATCACCGACCACCACATTCACAAGACCACCAGTCTTTCTTAGATGTGAATGGGTTATCACTAATTGCTCTTAACCTACTCTGCATAGTAAAATAAAAATATGTAACCTAAAAAATCAATCCTCTAAAAATTTAGACGAACGAAGACCCTCGTCCGTTAAGTGACACAACTCAACGCCGCTTTTTCTTCGTCACTCTGGTAACGAAGTTACGTTAAGTTCCTCGCTCTTGGGAGGAAATGAATGTATTAAAGTTTACAATCCCTCTAGTGATGTCAAACTAATGCTACAACAATCTTACTACAATATCTAATTACTAAGTCTGTTTGGCACCGACAATCGGCACCGACTTCAAAATTATAATATCTTTGTCAAATTATTTTTCACTTTTTAGTTCGTTTTTAGAAATCGGTTTTTTTTGTTAAAAATTAATTTATAAAAAGTATTAATTACCTCAAAAAATAATAAGTGTTAAAATTATTAAAATAAATATGTATGATTTTATGGCACCTCATATAATTCCTAAACGGATATTCAAAAATTTACATATATTTATCTTTAATAAGTAAATATTATACAAGGTAAATCCCGTCTTGTATCTTAGAAACAAAGTCTTTAATTATAATAGTTTTATTAACATAATTATATTACTATTAAACGTTACACAACAATACCATGATGCGCATATTTAATAATACGACGGAAGTGGGTTCAAGTCCACAGTATAATTAAATAGGTCTCATTTTTCTCTTGCTTATTTAGATTTGTAGACATAAATAGTGCTATTTAAAATTTTATGAAATGAGAGCGCGAATTTCGGTTTATATCTTTTTATATCGCTTGGGAAGATGTGTTGGTTCTACGGTTGATCTGTAGAACCAACCTGTTCTGATCTTCTAAGTAAGTAATAGTAAGTTTTTTATGTTAATATATATAGTAATAGTAAGAAGTTTATGTTGTATGTAGCAGAGACTAAGAGTGCCTCATTAATATCAACATGACAAACATTTAGGTACCTCAAAATCTTAAACAAATATTCGTTTTCATATTGTTTATTATCATACAAAGGTTGACTTATCTTTATAAATGATCTCTTGCAGAACCAACCATCGTTTTATATTTGAATATGAAAAAAAGTAGGTTTTTTAATAAAAGTCAAATTAAGGTTAATAAAGTTCAAAAACCTTTTTCATATGAAGTGCAGACGGAAGATAAACAAAGTGTAGAGTGTTGGTTAACTTAGAAGTTAAGTGTGCTAAATTTCATAATCGACATACTAAAGTCATATTTAACATCAAAAGCATGATTAAAATAGTTATAAGTTGTATGTAGCAGAGACTGATAGCACCAAATCCAATAAACGAGGAGGCAATGAAAGTATTCTCTTCAACTCAATTTTCTTTCCAACTATATCCAAATCATTAACAAAATATTCACATTATTTAAGTATTTTCTGTTTTTTAAAATGATTACTAAGGGATAGACTTAAATTACCATTTTAAATTACTTTTCTCAATCTATTTTTTCTGAGTCTCTCTAGAGTCTCACTAGATTCTTGTTTTCCGACACTAAAGGAGTGTCGCCGATACATACCGCCCAATTTTCAAGACATTGAGTATTGAGTGGTGTAACTTAATGTCATCCTTCGTCTTATTACCCAAGACCTAAGAATTAAAAATAGTTTATTCTCTCGAATAGGAATCGAACCCACAACTGTCGCTTTTACAGTCAATCACTGCGCAGTTGCGCCGAAATAGCCCCAATATTTTAATGTATTTTTTCATTCTTTTATACTTTTCTAGACACATTAAAAAACGTAACTATGGAAGAAATAACTTCTGATCTAATTTATTATGCATTATAATAAATAGTACACTTTTACATTTTTTTATATAATTTTAACAAATTAATAAGAATTATTATTTTAAAGCATGACGCTACTTACAAAATTTAACACTTAAAAAACAAACAAGTTATTCCTCGAGCTAAGAAGGCAAAACACACAAAAAGTTTTTGATATGTTTTACAAATAACAAATATATATATGTACAAAAAATTATATAAATTTATTCGGATATCTCAAATTTTTTACCTTACTTTGTAGCCGAGAAAAGAACATAATATTTTAATTACAATTGTATCGACGAAACTGTAATAAATAACTAACTTGTTACACTATTCTGAGAAATGATTTAAAATTAAATAAACGGCAGCCACGGTGCAATGGTACAAGTGTGTGACTGTAGACGCGACGGTTGTTGGTTCAATTCCTAACTGGGGCAGTATAATAGTTAACATATGCATTTGCGGCGTTGAGTTACGCTAATCAACACACAATGCCTTGAGACTTCAGTGCGTGACCGAGTGACTTAATAATGGATTCCACCTGCCTGCTTAGTCTTTAATAATAATACGTGATGCTATAGAATATATATTCTAAAATAGGAAAAAAAGAAACAATATAAGTCAGCAAATAAAATAACTCGTTTAATAAATCTCACGTTAGGACGTGCCTTTATACACTTACAGATTGTCTCTATACTTGTTTAATGTATAACAATCACGGAGACGTCGACCTTCTCAGTTTCTTGGTTTTCACAAAGTACAATTAAATAAAAAAGGGGCGCAAACTGTGGCTGTCAACGCGACTGGTTGTGGGTTCGATCCCCAATCGGGGAGATGAAACATTTGCTTAAATTTATATTTCCATTTCTACGCTGTAGTGTCGAGGCAAAGCGCAGCGTTGAGTTTCCCCACTCAAGAAACAACGTCTCCAAAATTCGGCGGAACGGAGTGTCTTAACACTAGGCTCCTGCCTACTCTGCTATGTGCAGGGTGCAGCGTGAAATTGATAATAAAAAATGAATTTGCTATAAAAATTTTATTCTAATATAGTAAATGGTACTTAGCATAAAAACATAAATTACGGCTCAAGTTAAAATATAATTATATACTACACTAGCGACCCGCTCGCGGCTTCGCCCGCCTTAACTACTGAATTATTCATATAATGTATGTTTGCAAAGCACTTAAGATAATGTGAAAATTAATTAAACTCTAATGCAACCCGCATTTTCGTAATTCTAATAAGGATTTTCCAATTGTTTTAAAATAAACACAAATAAATAACACAAACAACAGAAAACTTAAACGAAAGAAATTATAAACAACAGACTACTTACTATTCTCTGACTCAAAAATACTTAAACGAAAGATGTAACCAACTATGTCGCGTGGAAATACATTATAATTATTGAATATAAATAAAACTGAAATATCTGTCTGAGATAAAAAATTAACCGCATTTTTTCAAGTGCATGTACTTATTTATATGGTACTTACATGTGTAAATTTTTATCCTTCAGTAATTTCAGTATAAAAAGCCTACATATTGCCCCACAACCCAGACTATCTTTTAGTGAAAGTGCCCTAAAAGCAGTTCACCTGTTCCGGAGATTAGCCCGGAAAAAAATAATACACACAGACCGATAGTCAACATTTTTTGTGTATAACTTTACAAATTTTAGTAATGCATATATATATGCATTTGAAAAATACAGGTTGTTTAAAATCACAAGTGAACACTTAAATTTTTAGGGTTCCGTATTTGAACGAAAAAAACGGAACTCTTATTGAAATAATAATGAACCACTCTCTGAAATACTACTGAAATTAATATCAAATATTGAGGCCTACGGTCCCTTGTAGGACAGAAAAAATCTGACTTCGTCAAAAGATACAAGCATTAAAACATCCTTTTGCTGCGTTTTGTATGAAATTCGCTACGTAATCAAAATCTATAGGTTACTTCGGTCCGTGAACCTAAACTTATAAATATAGATAGTATTAAAGTAAATGAACCATTTTAATGTCATCAGAAAACAGATAATGGAGTAAGTACTTTTCTTATATTATATGCGGAATGCAGCGTGAACCTGAAAAATGCGTAAACATGGCACACAGTCACAAGCGTGTGACTATAAATGCTACGGTTCTGGGTTTGATTTCCACTTGAGGGAATGAAATAAGCGGGAATGGAAATGACCCAATGGAAAATAGGGTGTTTTATCACTAGGTTGCCATGCCTCTACTTACTCTGCGATGTGCTGGATATAGTGTAAAGATAATTTAAAAATAATGATATATTAAAAATTATATTAATTCATACAGAACCAATTTAATTAAGCTAAATACACGCTTAGCTCACACGTTCCAGATTGAATCGCTTATAAGATTACGGCTGTTAGTGTCCTTGTAGCACTACAATTTTTGAACTGGTAGAAGACAGACAGATATAATGCTTCTCCTGACGTTAATAGCAGTTGCCGGTTTTTCCAATGGAGTCCTCTCCCGTAAGTTTTTTTTAATTATTATTTTATTTTATTTTAATACAGTGAAGTAATTGCTATTTAAATCTCATTTTCGAAAAAAATATTTTTGTAATTATAAATGTTGTCCTAGTATGTTATCAAATGACAGCCTAGGTCTATTTATTGACTAAAAGAAAAGCTTCTAGCGAGCCCTAGTATTTCTAGTATATTCAATAATAAAAAATCTTATAATTTTATTCAAACCAGTTTTAAATGACAGTGAAGGCATATATATTTTTTCTAGTTTAAAAACCTGATATAATTAAGAGTTAACTTATAAAATGACTTCCGTAAACATTAAGACAAAATAAATAAGTTTAATTGACATTAACATATATAAGTGCTTTACATATGGTAATATAAATTCAACTTATTTATTTTATTTATAACCAATAAAAATATGAGTAATGACAACATACAATATAATTATATTTTTTTAAAAAGAGTCATACGGTTTTTCAGTAATTTACTAAGCCATACTATAATTATTGTATTTGCATTGTGAGTCAGTCGGACATATATATTTTTCTAAATAAATAATTACATTTTGCAATTTTAATCATAAGTAAGTAATTTCACGGTTTTTCTTGTCTAGCATGGATGTAGGAATTGTCCGTGCCCACCCTAGAAAAGTCTTGTACCCATCCCAGAAATTTTATTGATAAAAAAGGTCCAGAAAATTAAAAAAAACCTTTCCTTGATATAATGTTCAAAGCTAAAGCCCCAGATAATATATCTAGATACACCCATAGCAGAGTAGGAAGAAGGCACCTAATATTAAGATACTCAGTTTTCCACTTTCCGCCCAATATTCGGAAAATTTCGTGTTGAGTAGCAGAACATAAAAGTGATCTCCCTCTATCAGAGTCCAGAAATGAAAATAAATTAAATATAATGAGGCTTGTCGTCGGCTCCAACGTGCACCTGTAAACTCGGCGGGTTCGATTCCCACTCAAATAATGAGATATTTAAAATTTTCATTTAATCTCTCAAGTAACGATTCAATTCCTACAACTACCGCAATAATAAATTGGTAAAAAATAACATTGGTATTTTCTTTAAAATTTAAAATGGCTAAAAAATTTTTTGATAATTAAAACCTTTCTTTTTTCAGATAATCTACTTTCTAAATGCAAGATTAGTGATAATGCTTGCATAGAAAAGTCAGTGAACGCCGCGATTCCAACTTTATTCGCTGGCATACCCGAATTAGGAGTAGAATCATCGGATCCCTTGTTCTTAGAAAAAATTGAAGGGAATCTATCTATATTAAAATATGTATTCTATAACAGCACACTAATTGGATATAAAAATTGTCATCTTGAGAATGTAAAGTAAGTATTTTTTTGTATATTTACTATAAATAGAAGCGGGTAAAAATTAAGCAAAATATTTTTTTTACAAAATGTATAAATAGTAGCGAAACCCGAACCCCCGCCTTTTGGATCCCGTCCAAATGCTCCAGCTACTGAGCAATAAGTGCTTATGAAGCTACCTCGAAACTCTTAAAGATTTCTTATAATTTATTTAAGTAGTATGCACATTAGCAAGGATTTTTTTTAATTCCCACTACCGGAAAATTATTCCTAAGAAGAGAGATTCCTAATCATTTAGTAAGAGAAAATATTATTTATTAAAAAAAATTAAATGTAATTTAACAGAAAGAGCAGAAATTTTTTTAGAAAGAAAAGAAAATATTTTTCTATCCCTAGTAAAAAAATCAACATCATTTTTGGAATATTTTTTCCTTTTTTTTTTCAATGATGAGTTATATAACACCAGTTTGTACACTCATTAAGTATTCCCTGTGTAATTTTGTGAGTGACAAAAACCCAGTTTTTTTTATGGAATTGATCTTTTAAAGCGAAATTAGCAGAAATATATAAAATAAATCAACAAAATATTTTGCTCCTTCATTATAAAAGTAATTAATAATCATCATTAGTACAAGTGTTTTTTCTTGGTACTATAAAGTAATTACCATAAATAATTTATTTTATTTTAATGAGACTGAAAGAACTACCTATATGACAATTATCTTATAATGACTGTTATTACATACACAAATGATAAATTAAACAGGCTTCTTTCCTAGCCATTGTTAATTGTTGTTAGTTCGATCTCGTTCACTGTAAATACTTTTTTCTCAAAGGTCAACCGAGGTGTTCTCCTTTTCCTTACTCCTTCCACTGACCTTGCTTCATAAATCTAATTAATCTCACTGAAATGAACGACATAATCAAGTCGTCGGCTTAGACTGGTAACTTATAAGTTACCAATAATTTTTTACAGACGTGTATTGTCTCTGCTAATAATTTACTTAAAATGCTGGTAGCAAGTTTACTCTCTAAGCCTAGCCTAGTTCATATTACAGTAGTTTTCCCTCTCAGGTGAGAACTCGATCCTGGCGGGGGAGTGTTGGACGGAGATTCATAACACTAGGTTATTTCTGTATACTTTATTGTTTGTAAAAAGGTCACAAGTTAGCTGTAAGTAAGTAAATTCTCAGGAGAGACAAAAAACATTTAAAAAAACGGACAAGCGCAAGTCGGGCTCGTCCACCGAGGGTTCCATACAAAAAATGGAGGTCTCGAGCTTTTCTGAAATTCAAGTGTAGCTTAGCCAGAGCTTAAGCTTATTGATATCTCTAAGCGTTCCTGAGATAAAGGCTCTTGACAAACAAACAAACAGGCAGACAGACGGACAACAAAGTGATCTTATAAGTGTTCCTTTTTTCCTTAAAAATATGGAAGCCTACAAAACTGAGTATATATTATATAAAATTAAAGAAGATTTTTAAAATTTAGAAAAATAAAGATAAATTTTGGTTTTTTTGACACTTTACTTTGTATGGAATTGTACGAGTACATGAAGACAAAAAGTGATTTAGCAAGGTTATACCCGACAACGGCTTATGACGTAATAATTTTAAAGATAGAAATAGATAGTGGATATTAATGTGCAATCTTTCTTTCTAGAGTCAACGAACAACTCACAACTCTACATTATGATTTCCATTGCCCCCCTTTGAAACTGAGTGGAGATTATGAGATCGATGGACGGCTAATTATTCTGCCCGTACAAGGAAAAGGCGATTATAGTCTAATTACAGGTACATTTTAAAGTAATTAATATCAATATAGATTGTATATTTAAAAGAACATATTTTAAAAAAATAATAATTAATTTAACCTTTAAATGATTTGTTTACTACAGGTAATTACGTCGTAAAAGTAGATTGTGAACTGAAAAAAATTAAAGGAAGCGATGGCAAATCTCATTTAATGATCAAAAACTTTAAACTTACTTGCGAAGCTCTTTCCCCAAATATATACGATTTTAAAAATCTTTTCAACGGTCGTAAGGACTTGTGTAAGTATATTTTAATATGCTTTATTGCGGCTTATTCTCATAACTACTTCAATTTGCAAATTAGTTTCACACTGTATCCGGTATATATCAGGGAAGGCAGAGGGAACCTAGCATTAAGATGCTCGGTTCTCCACTTTCCACCGAATTTCCGGAAACGATACGTGGTGAGCGACGGAAGTCAAAGCTGGGCTTATGCCTTGGTAACTAGTAATTTATTCCCCTGACTGAAGATTGAACCCACAATCTTCGCGTTGCAGTCATACTCTTGTACCCCTGCGCCACGACGGTCGGCAGATTTTTACAGAAGTTTATTATAATTGAGGAATATGTTTTTACAGCGGATGCCCTCCATCATTTCGCGAATCACCAGAGCTCGAAAGAAGTAGCCGAGTTGGTACAAGACCCTACCTGGTACGCCGGCATAAAGGAACTCACTAGCCATGTAAACAAATATCTTAAGACCGTCCCATTAGAGGAACTCATTGAGAAAGAGTGAAACATTATTGCTGTGAAAATTATTTAAGTATATTTATTTAACTTAGAATAAAATGTTAAAAACAATTGTTTGTTTTTTATACATTACTAGCGGACGCGCGCAGCTTCGCCTGCTTATTTGTACCCTGAGGGTGCTTTCTAATAAACCTTGAAACACGTGTTCAATGAAATATTTTTAAGACTCTCAATTTCAAATTTTATAAAAATCGGTGGCGATTTAAAGATTTTCCATACGAACTTTAAACCCCTTATTTGCACTCCTAGGGGATGAATTAAAATAAACCACGAAACATGTGTTCAATGAAATATTTTTAAGAGTCTGAATTTCAAATTTTATAAAAATCGATGCCGATTTTAAAAAAAAATCCATACAAACTGTCAACCCCTATTTCATCCCTTTAGAGTTAACATTTTTCAAAATCCCTTCTTAGTGGATGTCCAGATTACGAAAGTAAACATCTGTCCAAATTCCACGTTTCTACGCACAGCGGTTAAGGCTGTGCGTGCGTCTTACCTCAGTCAGTGAGGACAAGTTCTTTTATATATATAGAATAACTACTTAAATTTAGTTGTTTCCTTTAAATATTTACATTTCCAAATTAGATGTCTTGGTACATTTAAGATAAAAATACAAATACTTACACAAAAATGAAAAATATATTATTAAGGTACCAGTGGCGTCGTGGCGCAGAAGCACAGGTGCGTGAATGTAAATACGGTAATAATGATTTCGATTCCCACCTAAGGGAACAAAGTATTTAATTATTTTTTCTAGCAAACACACACTAACTATTCTTATTATATTCTATATCCAAGTTTTAGACAACTATAATGATATTGCAAGCTTTCACTCAAACTAGTCAAAGCTTTACCACCAGAATACAAAGCTAGATACATCATGAAAAGAGCTCCAGCACGCTATTCACTCTGTATTGAGTCAAAGAGAGAGTACAAACTTTACCTCGCATTGATATTACCATTCAGCTTACATTTTACATCTCTATTAACATGTATCATTTATCATTTTACATCCATCATTTGTTTTAAAATCTTGTAAATATAATTAATAAAATATTTAAATCTCTGAAAAATTATGGAGAAAACAGAGAGATCAATTAGTTTTTTATATATGTTTTGTGTTGTATGTCTTTGGCTATTTAGATAAATATTTTATTAATAGTTGCACGTATATAATTTATATAAAATTTATAAAAAAGCAAATATTTGAATATATTTTTTAGCGCGTCCACCCAACGCTCCCCAAATCTTGAGTTATACAGGGTGGAATTGTCAGCGCCACTTTAAATGAAACCACAGTTTTAACTACTCTATAAAAGCCTAATATAATTCGGAAAAAAAATAATTCCCAAAAATGAAAAAGTTATTTTTTCAAACAAAATAAATAATAAAATTATCGTTTTAAAATAAAACGCCATTTGTAAAGTATAAAATAGGCACGCACACACTTACGTGTCAAATCGGAAACGTCGCACACGTATGTGTGCGTCACACGAAATACAGGTAAGGATAAAAATCGTGAAATGAAAAAAAAATCCTACGTCCAAACTGTTGAGGTACCTTGATTAATTTCTTAGGTGTGGGTTTGAAATATACTACCCTATATGCAGTTTCAATAAAAGAAGCGCTGCCTCTTCCACCCTGTATATCTGTATTTAGGTATGTAAGTGTTCACTTTACAACGAAATAGGAAGGACACATTAATAGATCTTAACGATAGCTTGAGTAGTAAAGAACCCATAAAAATTTAATTACATTACACAAAAGTTTATTTAAAAATTTCGAAAAGCTCTTTTGAAAGTATAAGGATTACTTTTGAAAAAATATATAAAATTTAATGTGAAGATTTATATGTATAAATACATAGATAAAATATTTTTAATTTTTTGATACTAGAGACGAACTTAAAACTTAGATCAAATACTTTCAATTTTTCGATACGCGCACGAACGTTTATAAGAAACATTTTAACCATTGCCCTACAATGAATTCATAACAAGAATAGATATAAAATAGAATGAAAAAATGTCTGTATGTATCATATACTAAATTTGATTTCCATAAAACGGCTGAGCTGTAAATTACATTACTGAACATGAAACTGTCATCGTCAACTAAACGCCCGCGTTGGTATCACGACCGTAAAAGAACAATTATTTTGAATCTTCACACGAGACGACGACAAACGCATAAATGTGTCAACACAGAATATTTCTAACATATGGTCCACGTTCTGTTATTAGAGAAAGAATTCTATCTTAATTTTGGTCGGTAAATTTGATGTCTTAAAAAATAACTAAATATCTTCAATCGTTGGAAAGGAAATTCATGCTATTAGCTATTTATTTAAATAATAAGTTATATCTAAATTTCTCTTTCTCTCGTCCTTTATTGGAAAAGACAAGTTTTCCATTTACACTATTTATACTGATTGCCTAAAAGATAATTGTAATAGATATAATTATAAGATTGTGCGGAAGTTCAATAAAACAGATATACTACTCATACACAATAAAACAGATATACTACTCACTTATCATATAATTTATGACGACTGTTGTGCAATTTTGAAACACAGAATAGAAAAATAGCTTCTTAATTTATTAAAAAATAAATACCTTTAATATCTCGCTAGACATAGCACGGTGTTGAGTTCCGCCACCAAACATGTATTGTCTAGAATTTGAGCGAGGACAATTGGATCCTTCTTCTTGTCCTGCAAATACGAGAAATAACATGAAAGTGAAAAAATCAAGACAGCTGATATTAAAAGTGTTTCTGAACGATTGCTCAATAAATATTCTTAGACGAAAGCAAACATGTTAGTACATTTAAAAAGAAAAAAAAAAGGAAAAAAATAATAATAAAAAAGTAATAATTACAATAAAACATTTTTTTCCACAATCTCACATACATTAACATAATAAACGGGAACCTCAATTGAGCCGAGTAACAATCTGGGGCGTTGCTAACTGCCAATCAATAACAAACTGATTTATTTACTAAGGGGAAATACAAGTCGTGAGACACGCTTATTATATTTCTTACTGGTTCTGTATAAGAATAATATTTTCTATATATCAATAACAGATTTACCACTTTTCGGTAATTCGAATTCGAAATTTAACGCGTGGAAATATGAAAGCAATCGTGTTTTTTATATGTACTAGAGACTTAAACGAACTTCACGCTTAGGAAAAAATCAATAGTTCTTTCTTCACACTGACTTTCTTAATATAAGTTTTTATGCAATTTTTTTTATTTAACGCACGAAAAAATTATCCAAACATCTACACAAAATCAAATTTAGTTCAAACTATTTCACAAAACAATTCTGACGAATCAAATACTTTTAGGCAAAGTTTTACCGCATTAAAGTCCCCGTTGATCCCTAAATACGTCCCAAATATAAGCTCCATTTGTACATTTGTAAATCGCTGCGAAATATTTCGTAGATATCACAGTCGTTTCGGCACGTGCCAGTACCGTTTGCGTGACGTAGGATTGCTCGTGTAAAACTACTAACGAACGATCTGTGGTCTTTTTGAAAGGGGATTTTGGGCGAGCAAGCGATCTGAGATTGTTAAATATAATATGTTGGAATTATTTAATTGTTTTATAACACTTTGGTTGTACTATAATAACTGTTATAGTGTAATAGCATCGGTTATTAACTTCCATACTGGGAGACCGAGTGGATTCATAATATAGAAAACTGTTTTATAAAACGTATATAAATTTGGAACTCGTTCATTTATTACTTTCTAGGTATCTTTTGTTTTAGGCATATACCTTTCCATTCCATTTTACCTTTCTCTTAAATAAGATTTTGCCTAAAACATCCCTTTTGTATTCTTTATATTATTCTTATCATTAAAGGTTCACAATAAATAAAATATATTTATTGGTATTAATAAATGACGACAGTTTCAGAACCACTGATATAACGTATAATGTAAAAAGGTAATACGGCTTGAGTACATTTATGTTTTATTATTTCGCTACCTGAGTTTATCTTCCACATTTTCGTCCAAAGAGGGACAAAGGTCAGTAATCTTATTTGATAGAATGTACAAATATTGTTATTTTGTTATGGATTGTGGTTCTTATCCTTGCTTTTGAACTGTTTCAACGTTTTCTGTATAACTTTAGGACTAAGCCGTTGAAGCTTTTACAATAATAACTAAAAAGGCCTTTATAAAATAGGATTTGATTTTATTAAATAAACCAAATAACATGCATGAATTACCTATATAGAAATATTTAATTTACCAATTTGTTCTGTATAGTATATAAGCTTTGTCTCAACTTATTTTATAACAATAGAATTAGTTCGTCAATAACAATAACATTATAATTTTATTTTATAAAAAAGCTTTATTCGAAACTAACTTACAAAACGAAACTAGTTTATTTTCTAAATAAATAATTGTACCTATAGTGGGTGGAGCCGTGGTCGGGTCTCTAGTAAGTAATGTAAATATATTGTTACATTTATATTATATTAATGTAAAATAATAAAATATGTGAATATTTTTACAAAATATAAAAAAGAAGAAACTAATGTCCTAATAAATGTTAACACCTATAAAAGAAAGCTCGTAAATATTTTTATGATTTACCAAAATCATTATCTAAATCTCTTAGGGATGAATTTGCTTATTTATTTTTTACATTTCATTTAGTTCAATTAGTTTTATCTATCATCGTATTAGCCAGTTGCCGTCTGGACCCTTTAAATTACATCAAAATGGGATGAATAAAAAATTTGTGGAGTCATCCTATATCCTAGGAAAAAAGCTAATAAACGTTCGTCATGCTGAAAGTATTTATTGACTGATAGTAAATACAATTAAGCGACTTAAATTGGCTCTTTAAGAAAAGAATAAAAACTTGATAGAATTAGAATGAGGATAACAGTTGTGTGTTTTACGATACCCCTTTGTGGTTCAGTTTAACATTAATTAATACAATAAAATATAATTAATGTGCGAAAGAATTAATATTTACAGAAAAAGATTTCGAAAAAAAACAGTAAATTGTCAATTTATTTACCTAAATTAAGGAAAATTATAAGCATGCAGTTCAAGCGAATGAAAAGTTTCGACGATACGAAAGTGGTTGTTAATAACTACAAGTAACAAGTGTAGTTTGATTACATACACACGCTTGTTACATTTATTATATTCTTTTCAAGCATCATAATATAGAGAAAATCTGTTTGCATTTCGAAATTTTCATTTTATTTTGCACATTGTTTTTATTATTATTGCTGCAATTTCAAATATTACTTTTGAAATTTCAATGTAATGCTAGCCCACTGAATACTGTTCTAGTTATTTTTACGGTAATTTACCCCATATGCATTTTGGCTTTAGTTTTACTAGCTTGTTTCGTTGCTACTATAACGAGACTACAATTTTAGTCGTTGAAAAATAAGCTTTAACGGGAACTCGTTTATATAAATATTGTAAGGTAAAAGTAAAAAATAACATTGCCATTTCATTTTTACACTGTGATTGGTGGTTGTCATAGAGGAAACCATTCCGTGTCGCATGTGCCTCGCTATTAAAATCAAACTATGATGCATTGTTAGAAATTATTTAAAATATTTATAAAGAAAACTGGCGTGCATGCTAAAAATAGTGATTAGCTGAACAAATAACCGGCAAACCCGCAGCCAGTCACGTAATTTCACGTGTAAATATTATAATTGTCTTAAGTAAGAACTAGATGTGATTGTAGCAAGTTGCATGAATTATACGAGTATACACTCGATTAACACTTATCACGCGATTTTCAAGATTTACTGACTTGTATAAGTTTTTTTTTAAAAAGAACTGTTGGTGAAGCAAAAATCTTCCTTTTTAAATAAGTTTGAGGTTGTAGCTGACGGTCATTAATTTATCAAAAGATTAAATACAAAAAACATTTAAAATAAAGTTCTGGTATTACAATTTAAAATAGTATTTTCGATTTGGCTATCATCTACCATCTCTATAGATATCTAAGAAATGCATAAGCAATTATAACTTTGTTCTTACATGAAGATATGAGATCTGTTATTATATAAGTTCTATTATAATAACTATTCGTGATTTAACCGTAATTTAAATAATATATAATTGCTATACTACTTATAGTACTTAAGTTAATAAGGCGTTTCGTAACACCTATATTATAGGCTTTTATACTATAAATATGCTCCTTATTTGTCTACCCTACAAGTAAGAAAAATCTAACAGATATAGAAATGATATAATATGTATCAAGTACTGCGAAATCAGTAAAATATTATAATTAAAATATGCACCTTGTTTGAAATGTGTTGACCTCAAACAATGGATTCGAAATGGTGATAACGGACAAGGGTTGGGGAAACAAGTAATTGTTTAAAAGCGAAAACCCTCTTTCATGTCGATTCTAATGAATATACAACACCTAGCGTGTTCTGGTGGAGAATTAAAAAAAAGTAATTCCGCAAACAGCTAACATAACAAGGGGTACTCGAATATGCAATTGTTTGGTCTATTTTATAAGATACTAGCGCCGGAGATTTCCGACATCCGCTTAAGCTTATTACTTCACGCTGTATCCCATACGTACCGATAGAGTCAGAAGGAACCCAGGAACGGAGAACGGGACACTTCGTTCCCATTAAGAATGTTATGTTCCCCACTTACCACCGAATTCTGGAGATATTGAGTGGCTGAACTCAAGACCGCGCGTTGCCTCGTTATCAGAGCGAGGAATTGAAAAGATATAATATTTGATTTGAGTATGAAAATAATAAATATACTATCTTATGGTACATAACATTCAAAAAAACTGAATCTATAAGAAAATATTCTTATAGACTCACAATATAATAATATTCAAACAAAAATATCGCGAACAAGAGAAACACAGGTGTATTGTTATACTAAAAAAAAGAAACATTTATAAGTTCCCGTTGTATTTAATTAAAAGGGGCCTCTCATATTTTATTACTTAGGACCTGAGAAAATGGGAATGCGATGAAAAAACAGCCGCTTTTAGGGCTTTGTTTCTACAGCGCGAACCGGACGGAACAATTGGGTGTTTTTCTTTTAAAGAAAGATAGATGCCCTGAGTTTCATCAGAATTTTTAACTAAAACATTTACTCTTTGTATGCTTTCTAAAATATCTTTTACACGATATCTTTTACAGCATTTTGTATAAAATTTAGTAGGAAAGTTAATATAGCAAACATGATTCATTATGTAAGAACATAAAAAGATATATTTTTTTACATTTTAAAAATACTATTATGAATTAAAAAAATATTTTCAGTATTTTGTAAAACGTATAAAAATTCTGTCATTTCAAAAATATATTGAAGCAGTTCATCGTTATTCCTATTATTGGATGAAACAAAAGAATTCCAGAAGTATATCAAATATATATCTAGGTTTACCCACTATTCATTGGTTTATTAAAATAAAATATACACACATTTCCTATAAAAAAATTGACATTGTGTACTTAGACAAAATAAATGAAAGTTTCAAGTGATTTTTGTTTGCCTCTTACAATGTACCTCTTATAATAGTTTTCAACTATGTAAGCAATATAACAATAGTGTTCATTAATACTAGTAGGTACAAGAGAATGCATCTTGCATTACATCAGAGTTGAGATGAAAATCTACAGAATGTAATTGGTAGCACCCTCCGTTGGGGTGTTTTTAGTGGAGGGCAGTGGGTATGAAAATAATAGGTTGGTACAACGCTTCGATCGTTGTTATCGTATATTTGTTATGAAATGTTTAAGGCACTTTGTTTATATGTTTTTTGTTTAAAATATATAATATATCTAGGATCAGAATGTCAGTGAAAAACAATACGATAAATATTATAACGATCCAAACTATATCTCTACTTAAACAGTTCAAACTAAATGTTCAACGAAAAACTAAAGTTTTTCTACCCTCCCACACAACACCCATTTGGCGTCTTTAATATTTCATTGCCATTGCAAATCGCGATAAGCAAAGAGTGACGGGTCGCGTGTTGCACCACCAGTACCACTAGCGATGAGTCACTAAGATACTCGTGTGGTATTCTTACATAGAAATTTTATTGCTAAATAAAATTGTGTATTGTGACAGTAAAATATGTTGTTATATTATTTTTATATAACAACGTCCATAATTTTATTAAGAACTAGCAACATGCTCGCGGCTTCGCCCGCTAGAACTATGAACTACATAGCATAGAAAATTTTGGAATTGTTTTTAAAGTGTGAAACTGTTTTATAAATCAATGAACGCCGGCTGCACGCATGGAAAGGCACCGCTCGAGAGGCACGACTATACATAATTGGTGTTATAATTGGTATTTGTATCGTATTGTGGTTACTTGTAATTAATCTGTATAATTTAAGTAAAAAAATATTTGAATAAACGAGTGCAAATAATTAATGTTAATTTATTGAGATAATTGTGTTTTTCAATGATCTCCTTTGTTCTGTGCAAAGTTATGATAATTATTCCATTCAATTCATAAAAGTGTGCAATTTTTCCTGTATGTTTTCTTATGACGTTAACACGTAAAGTTAGCGACCGTACATCGTCTTTACAGATATCCAGTTTTTGAGTTTGAGTTCCCCAATTCCCCCAATTTTTTTAGGGATATTGAGTATTGAGTAGCGGAACTAAATGTAACACTTTCTAATTACCAGAACGGGGGAATTAAAAAAATAATAATAATTAATTTCCCACAATGGGAATCGAATTCACAACCGTTGCGTGTACAGTCACAGGTTATGCTCCTGCATATCCATTGCATATTAAAAATATTTTGAGAAATTACTGTAAAAAAATATATTTATTAAAAAAAACATTACATATTACAAGATATCAATATCCAAAGGAAACCAGTGTCAAATTAAATATTTCTAACCAAATTAATAACACACAAAAAATGTTGCCTACATAAAAAAATCGAATAAAGAATTTTTAATTAAAACGATTCCATATCACGGTCTGGGAGGTCCGAAGGCTCAACCTTGACCCCCATAAGCGTGGTATTAAATCCATTTATCATCCGCTCGGTCACAGGTTAAAAATATAGAAATCACTGGGCCAATAACCTTACCGTTTTCCAATACAAACCGATAAAATGAGATTGGAAACGAGTAAATTATGTAATGTTATTGAAATGAAATTTTATATTTATTAACATTAAGAGGCACAGCCGCGACAAAGTGCTGCGTTGTATTCCGCCGCCCAACACAATGTCTGAAAAACTCCGCGAAAAGTGATGAACTTGATATCTTGACATTAGTCGTAAAAATAAGTAAAATTAATAATTTAAAAATAATATTTTTAAATACTATTTCTATTTTTAGGTTACTTTTTATAAGCTTTTATTTCACTTGCCATATTAATGTGTTAGTAGCGTATGAGAATGCTCAATTTGACCCACTTTTCAGTGATACATAGAGCTGAAATTTGAATTATGATTTCAGTTCTCATGATAATAAAATTAAATATAATCAATATTGTTGTTAGCCCAAAAACTCCACCGCAACAAAAAGGCGGGATTATAATTTTTGTACTAATTTTAGTACAAAATAACAATTGCAAAAGCTTTTTTTTATTAATATTTTATTTCTTTAACATGTTGAAACTTGTCAAAGCCACAACAAATATATCATACTACCACATACACCGGTTTTATCCCAACAATATTGGTAGAGCTACGATGGCCTATCTCACATGATAAATGTGCTTTGACAGGAATCATTAAAGGCGCTTAACAACCTGGAAGCATCGTTAGCAGGCCATTTGCTGGCTTCTTTCATAAATAGTAAGTGAGTAAACATTCTTCCCCTAGGCTTTAGGGTTATTTGAGCGGGATTGTATAATAATTTAATGATGCGAAACTCAAACGATTACAGTCTGTATTACTTAAGCGTAATAGTTAAAAGTTGTGTGTAGTTCTTTTCGTACAATGTTATAAAGCTTTGCTAAAATCTAGCAAGCTACTAATATGATATGTATGTTAATTTTAATAATATAATTTTTAGGCCAGTTGTATCTCATGGGCACGAGCCACTGTAAACGTGACAGGTTGTGAGTTCGATTTCCGCCTTAGATAATCAAATATTTAGTATTTTCATTTCCTTGCTCTGGTAGCGAAGCTGATCATAATATGTATTATGTAACAACGAAGATGAATTGTTTGTTCTATTGAAGTTAATCTCAGGAACTTGCTGTAGATGGTTTATTTATCGAGGAAGGTGTTGAATTACGTTACAATGTCTCGGGCACGTAGAGTGCGTCATGTGTCATACGCAACTCTAAGTTATTTCTAGTTAGTAATAAATTAAAAATCTAAATAAGTAAATCTATGTAAGTAAAACAAATTAAAAATATAAATAATAACAATTCAAAACGTAAAGCAAACTATTTGAATATACCCAATACTCGTATATCAATAACAACATAAATTTACTCCACTAATTTTAATACAATTTGCTGTAAAATCATGGTCGGTGTGGATTAATCTAGTAATGTAACTCAATTAAAGTGTATATCGACATTCTCGTATGAAACTATCGAGCGTGAATTATGCCATAATTCCAACCATATTTCACTTTGTGATATTAAAAGAGGATCCTTGTCATTGAGTACTGCCAATATGTGCATGTATGTACATGTTTCATTATAGTAACTACAAAAATATATAGCTTTTTTGCTATGTTTTAAGTTTGTATGCAGTTTGGTTAGTCTAGATATTACAGAATGTATGATTTTCATTTGAGGCAATATTTAGTTTAAAATTGCTCTAACTTCTATATTCTGTTCTGACAAAAAATATCTTTAAAAAGACATCCCACATTTCGGAGAGTTAGCATAGAGAACCAATACAAGACATTCATCTTCTCCGTTTTCCGAATTAATTTTGAGGCACTAAAGGTACAACAATTGTGGGAATCAAATGCCGCAGTATGAGAAAGCCCGTCAAATCCATATTCAAGCATTTATAGACGAAGTGTAGTACATTCACATACATCATACATTTATGAAAGCCTTAAAAATTAATAAATTAAAAAGACAGACTGCAAATAAAACAGCTATATTAGTTCAATTTATTTACATGAAAATATTTAATCTTAAGATATTATTGAATATTAGTTACAGTTACAAATTATAAATTCGAATACATACTTAAACGTCACATTACATTAATTACTATGAAACAACTAAAACACTCAAAGAACTCAGCTTATTTTAATAGCTCTACCAACACTTTCATCAAAAATATGAGTGTAATCTAGCATTTAATTGCCTTAGTACATAATTGGTGCAATTCTCATAGATCGACGTACAAACGTACACTATACAGTTATCTCGAGATAGAAATCAAATAACGGTATCGGAATCGACATTAATTGTTCAAGTCGATTGTTATAGACAACATTACTTTGAAATATATGTAAAAATCTTGTAATCCAAATTAGGCTTTATATATTTGTTTATAGGGTTGAAATTTATAAGATTTTTAATAAAAAATTGACCCACTCATTGTATTTTCAGTTATCGTGTACTCATCAAGATTTTTTATGCTACAAATGAACTAAACAATATCAATTTAATAAACAAAGTAAGTAATTGTTGTTTAAATGTTTTTTTTAGTTTTACTTTTTGATATTGCTCTAGTTTTGGATACAAAGTAAATTATAATAAACTTTGTTGCTCGATTTAATCTCCATCAGTGCATTTATCATTTTCTGTTTATGGTTGCAATAAAAACATCTTTGAATGTTTATATAAACTTTGTATATAATTATAATTTGATTATTTTTTTCTTTTCTTATTAGAAAAGTCATTGTTAGGCGAAAAAAAAATTACATTTTTTTTTCAATTATAATTTCTCATATTTTAATTTCTGTATTGATCACGCAAACATTAAGCTTAAACTAGAAAAAAATATGTTTTTAATATACGACCTGTAACATTAAGGGACATTCCGCTAACAATTGTACTGCAATTGCCTTGAATAATTACAAATATGTACAAAACAATATGGTTATTTTATACATGGCTCGAAGCCAATTATATAATTATAAACGGCGCAAAAATATTTTAGCCTTTTCTTTAGGAAGGCAAAGCCCTTTGATTAAACCTGTATTTCCTATATATATAATGTATTTTTTTCAGGTTCACGCCATATCCAGCATGTGGCAGGGTATGCAGGGAGAGACTAGCGTTAAGAAACTTCGCTGTCACCTTTCCGCCGAATTATGAAGGCATTACATGTTGAGTGGCGGAACTCGACTGTCTTTGCCTGAACACCAGAGCGAAGAAATTTAAATATTAAACATTTCATTGCCTCGCATAGGAATAGAACCCACTGCTCGCACCCCTACGCCATGCCTGGCCTCTATATTATGTACTTTATATATAAAACGCATAGGGGCATGCCACAAAACAAATGAAGGTCCATACCGTGCCGCATGCAATCCGTTAACGCGGCGTAAGTGATTGCTGAAACTTGTGAACCGCGCCATACATGCCATGCGAGCAGTGGTGGTGGACCGTGGTGCATGCATATAATGTAACTCATTAGTTTTCAATTTACGGGTCGACGGACTAGCGTTTTAATGTTAAATTATAATAATTGGTCACTTTTGAACTATAATAAGGTATAGCATTTGTATAAGTTGATTTTTAATGTGTGATAAGAAATAATAATTAGTTAGCTGCAAGAAAGTGTGTAATTTTTAGATTTTTTGTAAATGTGGTGCTTACAATGTACAATTACCTTTGCATATAGTTGTGCATAAATACAAAAAATATGTATTTGTTAATGTAAGAAAACTCAAAATATTTTTAAAAAAATACCTTCACGTGCTCGAGAGGTCTCATAGGACGGACGGACGGACGGTTACTATAAGGGTTCCCCCTTACAGCAACTTTTTTGTCTGTCTGTAAACCAAACGGAAGTTTTTCCCTTTTGAGGTACGGAACCCTAAAAATAGTTTCAATGTAAACAAAAACATATTTTTGTCAGTTTATATTTCTGAAACACATAGTCCAATATAGCCCAGTTATAATTCGCGGTGACCTATATTCGCCGCAAACATTAATTACGAGACTGCGTCAAAGCTATGCGATAAACCGCAGGCGGCAAAAAGATTGTAGGGCTCTTGCCTTACCCTATAAAACGTACGGGGTTTTACAGAACACGTTTCTGTGTTGAAGATAGGAAAGATAATTTGTAAAGATTTCTATCTATATATATGTGTTTGTAAGTGATTGAATAAATTTTAAAAGAAATATGGTAAAATGTAAATATGTATTTAGTTTTAAATTATTTTTTTTTGATAATATGAAATGGTTGATATATGAAAATATATTTTAGTTTGAAATATATCACACAATATTTTTTTTTCAATTTGGATATACCTATTATATTTATATATCCTAGTAATATAATAAATTTTAAAGTTTGCGAAGGTGCTTGTTTTTTCGACTGTGACCTAAAAATTACTGAACGGATTCCACCATTTCTACATTTTATCTTGAAAATTGGATGAAAAGTGGAACAGAAAGTGTCTTAACTCTCAATCCTCTCTGCCTTCTTCGCCACATACAGCGTGATACAGCGTCAAATTAAAAATATATGTGCAAATTTATTATCGTAAAATTTATATATTTCTTTTAAAAGTTTCAATTAACGATTATCATTTTTTAAACATTTCTAAAAAAGAATAAATGTGAAGCTAAGGTCACCAGTGTAGTATCCCTGTATAAAATATACCTAAAATAAAAAATAATAAAATAACTTCGTGCAAAATTCCTCGCTATATTAAGAGTTGCAGCGCATAAATGTCACAAGAATATTTCATATTCGCTACACGTTACAATATTTCTTAGAAAGCATCTGGACTCCGGTATTAATTAGAATTATTAAGAGCACAGTACAAAACTCATTTCTTAGTTAAACACTGTAATAAATTGAAAGTTTGTAATAAGTCAGTCTTAGTTTGTTATGCATTATACATATTTGTATATGAAGAATGAGCTAAAAATAAAAAATAAATGGATATGCTATTTGTATAAATAATCGTTTTATATATGACCTTCATGGCGCAGTGGTTGTAGGTAAATGCTAGTAGGTGTGGATTTGACTCCTAGTCGAATGAAGTATTTTTATGGTCACATTTTCGTACTGGAGTACAAAATACTACCCTCCTGCACGAAAGCGTGAAAATAAAGATAATTCCTCGATCGAATTTCGCCACTCACCACGCATTTGAGTGAAATATGGGCAACGCACTTGCAACTACGTGTTCATTGCCTACATGTATAAATCAATTTTGTCTTTATTGATGGATAATTGTTCTATTTCATTTGCATCTATCAGCTATAAAAATATTTTCAAAGTAACGTTATTGGCGCAATTGCCAGGAAATTTAAGTTATTTTTAACCCTGTATTGACAGCCAGGATTATTGCAGACCTCAAAAAAAATCAAGAATCTTGTTAACATTTCGAATTCATCTCCTCTAAATCCTCTAAATATATTTCTGTTAATGTATATACATCATGGACATGACAGAAGATGCACTTAACCTAATATTGAGTTTCCCCTAAATATGAGAGGTTTCCAAGCGTCATGGCCTTCGTAATAAATGATAGGGATGCCGGAAATACGACCTAAAGGGATCAAGCGGTATAAAGAGGAATTCTTTTTGTTTTGAAAGGTATAATCTATCAGATCTAGCTACTTATGGAAATGGTATAGAAAAAGTATTTTATTAGAAAAAGTTATTTAAGGAGCAGAGAGTTCTTTATAAGTTTTTTTTTTATTTTTATAAATTAAAAAAAAAATCATATATAACTAATAACCTCACTGCATAAAACACTAGCAAAAATAAGCTAATCAGTTTAATAGCAAATGTAATTACAAAAAAAAATTGAACATACCTCCTTGCTTACTTTTAATTTATATATTTATACATCATTATTATAATAATTAAAAGTGTACAGAAAATTTAGTGGGAAATGGAGAAAGGAGTGTTTTAGCTTCCATTAGAAGGTTCCCTCTGCCTATCTAGCTATTGAAGAAACGGTTAATTGTTTTATTTTATTACGAAACTAGCGACACATATAACATGCGAGCATAAGTCTATCTAATCATAAAATAATATTAATATTTCTTTTAAATAAGCACAGTAGAGTGCCGACGCTAGTTTCATAAGTAAGCAAAATGCTTACCTGCGTAAAACGTGATTTACTGTTCAATATAAGGGAGTCAGGTGGCTCGACGGACTCCAACGAAATATATTACCCGTCTTAATTAAAAGTGTAGTAAAAGTATTTTAAGTGACTTTTTCACTTATAAGAATTAATGTTATCAATCAATAGTTTAACACTTGTTATAAAATGCATACACTATCGTGAATTTTATATATGTGTAACTATTAATAACATACATATTATCGTTAACAAGTGCATTATATCCAAGTTTATTGATATCCATGTTTTATATAATAGTTAAATTGAAGGACTAGTAAATAATGATATATTAGTTATATGTTAACCATTTATTTTTATTTATTGAGGCCATCGTAGCTCAGAGGTACAAGTATGTGACTGTAACGCGATGGTTGTGGGATCGATCCCCACTCGGAGAAAAGGCTTATTATTAAAGCTGATTTGTTTTACTTATTTATTTTTATAGGTTATAGGTTTTTAAGCTACCATAGTTTTAAAATAATCATCAATTTTAAAAAAATCTATTGTTAGAAAATAACAAAGTTATGGGGCTTTGGAATACGAAGAGAAAAAGATCATATATATCCAGCTTTCTATTTTTAAATTTAAGATATTTGCATTAAGTTATTTGTGTTATTTGTGTTTTGTGTATTTTGTGTTAATATATGGTAATAATGTTGGACATTATAACCATATATTTCGTATTTAATTATTTAAAACAAATCCTGCTTGCCTTAATAGTATAAAAATAAGCATACAAACTAAAAAATGGTAACATTCTTGTCATCCTTGTATGTGTCATCGAATGGAATCGTCGTATAAATTAACATGATTACCAAACTTATTCCATTACGTAAGCAGACAACGTCAATATTATATTCCATATAGAGACGTATAAAAAAATTAAAAATATTCGACAACAGGCAGCGGAAAAGAAACAATTCCGCTTTATGGCTTCCGTCCTCGCATTATGAAAATGAACTTTTTAACCTTGGCGCCACGCTGATTTTATTTGTTCTCTAACATTTTTTGTTCGGGAAGCTAAGATGAAATGATAAAAGTAATATATGGGAATTCGACGAAAGTAATTTGTTATTCTTGCCGTGTATCCCGTTTTACGTGGATTCAATATAATGTTAATTTCTGTTATGCTATTGTTTTTTAATATTGTTGATTGAGTCGGCGTTAAATTACGTCATTATGCAATAATTCAAATACGACCGGAAAAAGAAATGTATCATCGACTTCTCTCTGCTTACCTTGCTATGTAAGCTTGCTATGTAAGCTTTTTCCCGCTACTTGCAGGTGCAACTAAAAGTAAAAGTTAAAAAAATATTGAAACAGCTGAGCTTAGCTATATTGAAATAGTCTATGTCGAAATATTATACTTAAGATGATGAAGATGTCTTTCCAATGCTGTCTTAAATGAGATAAAAGTAATATAGTGAAATATAGATATCAATCGAAAATCTGTTCCATAAAGTACAAGAATTATTAAAAAATATAACTTATAATAAGAAACATTCATTTAGTATGTATATGATTCACCAAGACCAAATTTAATAAAACTTCACATTCTCGGGAACTTTTAAACTATAGCAAAACTGCATTGCAATTTATGCTCATAATTCCTTCTTACATTATTAAAATAGCATTTTATTTTTGAATATCACTGTTACTTCTCCTTGAATTAAAAAACTTATTTCTTATTGCTACTATTACTATTTTTCTACTCGTTTAGTGAATTTTAATGCTTCATTTCAGTGAAGAAAGAGGACGCTGAGCCTTATTTAGGGGTCTTTTCGTGAAAACCTACCCCCCAGGAGTCATGTCCGGTGTTCACTTTCTTATTTCTCTCTTAGAATGGCGCTGGCTTGGAGACATTTTTATACTATAAATTTAGTTTTATTTTAATACAATTTAAATTTTAGTGTAAGAATAAAAATAAATATTTTAAGGTATATTCCCTACACTTATATATGCCATAAAAATATTATTTTTATACCATACCTAAAATTTCCTTAAAATTATAGTAGGTTATAAAACACAAGTTTTATATGTTAAAACATAAAACGTAGCTTGGCTGAGGAAAAAACTATTGCAATTAAAAATTCTCATTACAGGGGCAATGAAGCTATCCTGAAAATGTGGCAGAAATAAAAATATGCGCAGTATACATCCTCTCTGTAGTTTAAGCGAGAGGCATTCCCTCACTGCAGGTAGTCGTGTTCATAATAAACTGTAATGTAAGTATTACATGAAGATGATTTATTTTTAAATTACGGAAATTGCTGTAGAATAATTATATTTTTATAGAATGGAAAAAATATTTTTTTTTTTTTTTAGTGTAGAAGTCAATTTATTCATTGTTAAATTACAAACTCTATACTCATTTCTAAGTTTATGTGGCGGACATACAAGTCTAGTGACAGGTCACTTCATCCCATATATCCCTCTATAGCTTATCTCACTATATTAAGAAATTACGTATAGGTATTTTGTATATTCACACTCTCTAAGGTAGGAGTCAAGAATTATTATGTGATGAACAATAAGCTGTTCATCATCATCCTCATCAACCTGGCTTTGTCCACTGGTGTACACGCTCGCATGGCACGTGCCACTGAGCTCGATAAGTTTCCGATCGATGCCAAAGTCAGGATATTCTAGCTAGTTAAGTCCTAAGCTGAATACAAAAATACATTTCACATGGGTCACTGTGGTGTGAAGCCATAAAAAATAGAACATCCGTTAAAATACATAAATAAAATATATAGATATGTAAACAAGACTCCTATAGTTTTAGTTAAATTCATATTAAAATTAATTCATAAACAGAAAATATATTTTCTATTAATTTTTCTCATACAAAAAGTACTCACGGACAAATCAAACATATGTAGGTACATACGTACATTTAAATGAATATCACATTAATTTATATAATAAATCTACAATATTGCAGTTTCTGTAGTGCACTTAGATACTTATAAAAAGTTAGTAGTTAAGAAGCGTTAGTGAAGTTCAAATACAGTTCCCACACTCCACTAGGAATGTTTCTAATTACGACCAGCACACAGGCACACAAGCTCGGTGCCCCTACAATTACACTTGTACAATAATTATAATAAAATTGCACTATCCGCGTGACATGCATTGATGCAGTTTTTAAGATTTTATAGTATGTGTTTTGTAAATCTCTGCCAATGATTTAAATTAAAAAATATTGTATTATATTTAATAGCGTGACAAATGAAAATAGCGTGTTCATGTAATAAGTAGCTTCATAAATCCATAACAGAGTAGGGGCAGAGAATCTGGGAACCTATCAGATCCTACTGTTAAGATACCCAGTTCTCTATTAAGACACTTCATGAAAACATTTGAAAATATATATATATTTTTGTTAATAAATCAATATTTTAATTATTAATAACCAAAAGCTTTTTAACATAACTTTGCAATTGATAATGAAAAGTTTTGGAAAGTTAATTAACTTCAATTATTGGCAATATGAAAATTAATGTTTCTATGAATCATTTATGTTTATAAATTGAACGTTATGCACGTATTGCATAGTAATAATGAGCGATACTCTTAATATTATGGTGATGAACTTGTACACATTGTTCCTAGGACGTATCAGTGTGAAAGACCTGTATTTAGTTAAACAAATTTTAACAAATATTTTTTCTATATTAGTAATTGAAATAATTTGATATGCTATTGTTTGTTTTTAAGCCTACTTAATAATATTTGTGTGTTAAAAAAATAACAAAAAAATAAATAAAAGAACCAAAATTGATTATTTATTGTCATCATGTTTTGGGATGAAACTCCTAAAAATCCTTTAATAATACCAAATAATAAAACATTATTTTACGACATTAATAAATATTTCTAAGTTTATCTATAATTTTTCTTCATATAAACGTAAATGTGGCCTTAACGCAGTTAATTTCAAACAAACTTAAATTAGCTTTTACGACTTCGCCCTAGCATTTTGTGACTCATAAATACTTTGGATATAAACAGAAGTAATGTCACGGATAATTGAATTAAAGGGGTAATCATAAAGCCGAAAGCTCCCGTACCTGCTATTAATCACTTAAAAGATAAGATATTTGGAAAACCTCAAATAAAATGGTGAAGAAGGTACATTAGGTTAAATTATTTTTTTGTTTGTTTTTTACTTTATGTATTCTGATCAAAGCTAGTACCTATTAAATGTTTTAGTAGTATGTATATTTTGTAGCATTCTTTGTGAAAATTGTATTCTAATTTTATATTTATGGAAAAAATCAATTTAGAAATGTACTAAAAAAATATAAGTAAACAAAACAATTTTTTTTTTTAATTAAATACATTTCAATATTTGAAATGAATAACGTTTGAAATCATTCACAAAAACTAGACTTATAAAGAAATTTAATTTCTAATACATAGCGAACAAAGCAGAACTAAGTTACTGCTACACTGTTTAATAATTAATTAAGCATCCATTAGCAGAGGTGAGATAATCTTTATGGTTTCTTGGTTAAGCGCCGCAAATGACATTTAGATAGAAAATAGTTCACCGGAATAGGAAACAATAAAGATATGAACAATTTCAAACATTATCCTTGTATTATTATAAATTTTAAATTATTTTTACAGTTTTATGTACGGTACAATGGTTATTGTTAATAGAGGTTTAACTTACTTGTTACTTTCTAAGTAACTATTTTAATATTACTTAACAATTAGCATTATATAAAGAAAAATATATAAATTACTAACAAGTACAGGCGGAATCCCACTCCACTCACAGTCCAGATAAGTATATAAAGATACATATACCAAATTTCCGTTACAATAAGAAAAAAGAATTATTAAAAATACATTAATATACTTTAAAAAATATTATTTCAAACTACCTAATAATATAATTAAATTAATTAATTAATTTACCGTGAAAAATTCTACCATTAAAAAGGTTTATCTTCAACGTCCTAATTGTAGAATCTTATCGCCAGGACCTTCGCATGAAGCAGTTAGCCAATTAACGCCTCCTGGTGCCCATCTTTGGGAAGATGTGTTTTGTTTCGCCGCCACCTTTTGAAGATAAGGGTTAGCGACAAAAGCGTTTTGTCAGGTTTACGCTAAGCAGGTGCATGAAGTTTTTAAGCTTTTATAGCAAAGATTAAGAAAATAGAGGGTTTTTTTAGTGTTACTTACTATGGAAGGTATTTTGGTGATTTTTGTCTTTTTGATATCATAGCTTTCTTTTGATGATTTTTTCATAGCTTTCTTTTGATGATTTAAGATTTTCTTTTGCATTGTCTTTTAATGATTTCTTTTATTTTTTACGAATATAATATGAATACAAATATCATGGAATTGTAAATATCTTAGTGGCTCTAGCGCCAAGCCAAGCATCTTAAACAAACTAGGTAGGTGTAGGTAGGTACGCGGTGTTATAGATAGCTATTATATGTTTATTATATAGCTACAATAATATTTTTAAATGAAATTTATACTACAACAAGGAATACGCTTCATTTATATACACATTATTAATGATTTTACACATTATTTCATGGCGATATATTTGGTTTCATATTTTTTGTAGTAGTTGTTATTAGGTAGGCTTTTGTTTATAATTTCTTTCGTTTAAGTTTTCTGTTATTTGTGTTATTTATTTGTGTTTATTTTAAAACATTTGGAAAATCCTTATTGGTACTACGAAAATGTGAAAAACTTTTAAGATAATGTGAAAAACTAATTTTCACATTATCTTAAGTGCTTTGCAAGCATACATTATATGAATAATTCAGTAGTTAAAGCGGGCGAAGCCGCGAGCAGGTCGCTAGTTTAATATAAATATAATATGAGATGATATTTTAATATCTACATAATATTCATAATATCATGTGACCTCAGCTATAGGGGAGAGCGGGGCCAAAAGTTCCGATTTTATTTTAACCTCAAATATTGCTACGAATACTTGATTTCAGTATTTATACAATATAATCAAATTCAACTTACATATCTAGACTTGCAATTAAAACAGTAATTTGGGGTATTCTTTGTAAGACTTTTTTATTATGAATTTTTTTATGACAGAAGTCGGAAAGTAACAACTTACCCCGATTTGGGGCAAGTTGTTAACAGACCGGGGTAAATTGTTACCATATTTTTAAAGCTATTATTTGCAAAATAAAAAACAATAAATAATCGAACAAAGCCTGTTTATTTAAGGAATAATCAACAGTATCATAATAATCACCAGGCGCGAAAGCAAATCTTTTTTAACCGACTTCTGTAAGAAAAGGAGATTATCAATTCAACTGTTTTTTTTAATGTATGTTACTTCATAACTTTTGATTAGGTGAACCGATTTTGATGATTTTTTTTATTTGAAAGGTAGTGCTTCCCATGTGGGAACCAATTTTTTTTGGTCTATTTTTGACAATGGTATCTATGAGAAAACCACATAAGTATTGAATTTGTATTGGTATGTGTGCGACAAAATGACGAATAACTCAATATCACGCCAACCGATTCCAATGATTCTTTTTTTATTTGAAAGGATATACTTCAAGGATAGTTTGATAAGAGTTTGGTTAGGTTCCGATTATAAAATCCGGTCAAAATTGAGAAAATTTGTTTTTGTTTGGTAAATTTTAATTATACTGGAATAGTTACAAGGGAAAACTTTGTTAAAATTATTGTCAGAAGTAAGATTCCCCATCAAATCATCTTAAAAAAATATGTTTTCATTTTCAATCGACTTCAAAAAAGAGAGGTTCCCAATTCGCCCGAATATTTTTTATGTATTTTCTTGTCAATATACCAAAATGTTAGTTTCCACAAAAATAATACCTAATTGAGTCAAGTTTTACATATCACAACAGATGCCACTCGTTAACAACCACTACCACCACAACCAACACTCGTTTAAGAAGTATCTTTTTAAGGTTACTTATCACTTAAAATAGTAAAAAGAGTTAATTTTGACCAAAAAAAAAACCGAACTAAAAAGTAAAAGATAATTTTACATAAAATAAAACTTATTTTGATTTTGTTAAACCAAAATAATAAACAAAGATTTTATAGCTTTAGCTTTTCCCGCTCAATAGGTATATATAATTCTTTAGTAACAATTTTTATCTTATTTCTGCAATCTTTGAAAACTACATCCGCTGCCTTTTGCATCAACTCATATGACACATAACCTCGAGTTGATTTTTGAGCATAAGTCCGCATGTTACTAAATTACAATATTTTTTAGTATGAAAAATTACAATATTTACATCCCATTATTGGTACAAATGAGTTGACGAAAGTTTTTCCGAGATCACAATATGCCCCAAAAAAAGGAAACATCTAGCCCCATAAACACGTGTTGAAAAAAAATTAAATATAAACAAGATTAGGAAACATAAATAATTTACAAATAGTGTTCTGAAATAGTAGATAATATATGTAAAAAAAACACCAACATACTCGAGGCTAATCGTTAAAATTTGTGAGACAGACCAAAAATGTCAAATGCGAAAATATTTACAATCGTGTACCAACGACACCCGTGTGCTATTCCGTTGGTTTCGGGTGCCACTGGATTGTTCAATATGCTGGACATGGGTGCGCTATCACATTGCATTTCACTATATGTTTACTAAATATTCCTATCAATTTTCCCCGTGAAATTATTTTCATCGGAACAACTTACCTCGGTAACTTTTAGCCCCGCTCTCCCCTAATTGTCATAATATCTCTAAATAAAATAATTTAGTTCAATATCGGAAATTGGGTAACAAAATTATCTATAATTTTACTAAATTATGACATTAATGTAAATTATTTATACAATGTATGTTAATGTAAAATTGATATAATCGACACTGAGGCCGTACGCAAGTTTTTCTGTATATTATTTTAAAGTGATACATTATAAGCACGCTATTTAACCCTTAAATACTTTGGTTGTGGACATTTTTATCTGTAATTATTTTTAGCTGATTTACTATAGAAACCTGATTGTTATGATAATATATTTTAATTTTTATAATTCCCTGATTTTTCGTAAATATGACATATTTGTAACAAAAAATATTTTAGAATTCATATTATTCTGCCTACCATTTTATTAAACATTCTTCATTATCCTAAAATAAAAAAAAAATTATAATGTTTTATGCATATTTTTATTTCGTATCCAAGAGCTAGCCTACAAAGTAAAGTAAGTAAATAGCGAATGCAGTTAAGGGTTAATATACAAAATATAGGTTATACTTCTACCTATATTGTATACATATCTACATAAAACAATCTCACCTCAATTTATTTAATTGTCCATGTCCATACTTTATGTATGGGGACAAATATATTGTATTCATATAAACTATAATTTGTTGGCTGCTTTTGTATTGTTTGTTAATAAACTTGCGTGTTGAGTTGCGGAACTCAACGTCGCAAGATTCGTTCAACTAAAAAATATCTTATCCTATACAAAAAAATTACATAAATAAACATATAGCTACAAAAATTAAGCTACTCCCGACATACGATATAAATGTATTTAATACTAAAAAGCATTGAAAGTAGAAAACCTTTACCTATCCTAGACCATCCAGGAGAACTGAGAATAAAAATAAAAGAGATAAGTAAGAGTTAGAAAGATAAGATACATGGAAAATCAATCTAAGCAGTTCTTTTTTACTTTAATGCTCTATGTTTCTCCACTCTGTCCGGGGAGCCGTGAAGTGACTCGTTCCCACCTGCGGGACTTAAAACACCGTGACCATTTTATCTTCGTTATCTTTGTTTATCCTGTCAAGGCTATATTATATTTACTTAATAATTAAGTAAATCTGTGATTACTTGTATGATTTTCTGAATAAATAGCCGTAAATATTAAATTTAGTACTTTATACAGTACTCGTCTCGTAGGTTGTTAAATGTATTAATACAACTGTAGTTTAACTATGTTTTATACCTTATAAATTAACTAAAATAAACTAACAACTAAAGACATCGACAGAAGAAAAACTGTCCTTTCACAATATTAAAAAAAGTAAACAATTAATATATCTAATGTTATAATTAAATCTATGAAGCGCGTCTGCCGGAAACATAAAGATGCTATTTCAATTCATAATATTCGACTACTGTTAGAAAAACTACCCCTTACAGAGCGGTCACGGGGGTAATATTATGTCATAAAGTATACACTGACGATAAACTTCATGATATTAAATTTAATTTAATGCTTTTACATTATACAAAGTTGAATTAAAATATGTAAAACCGTGCCTTTGTTGTCTCCTACATTTTTTATTTTTACGTATATCGACCAAATTATTAGGAACCGTAACATTTTTAGCTTCAGTTTACAGAATAACGAAAATGCACTTTGCCGTTTGAGGGTGTGGGTCTTGTTAACTGGTTTTCCAAGTCTGAGAATTCAGTATCAAGATTCTAAGCAGGTGTGAGCATAAACGAGACGCCTTTGCCTATAATACATACAGCTTTCACGAATAGTGAAACAATAAATAAAAATGTTTAATAAATAGTGTTTATGAAATTAAACATCAATATGTTGGCGATTTCAATAATCTGTAGCCCATATATGACTACATAGGTAAATATTAATTATGTTTTTAAAATATTTTGAAACAATTTGTGTCTTACCGGTCCTAAGTGCTAAAAAAATAATTATACCTATTTTACAGTATATATACTGTCAGCATCACGTTGTATATACTATACTAAGTCGAAATACTTTTATTTATTTAATAAAAAAAACTAACATTTCGTCAAAATATTTCATTAATTTAGTTTTTATCGCATAATTACTTTACACATCATCACATTACATCAGTCGACAATAAACAAAAAGCTCTTTCACTCAACAAGTACTTAAAATTGAGCTAAAAACGGAGAACAATGTCACTGTGGAAGATTCATTAAAATTAATTACTATAATTCAAAATAATTATATTTCCATAACAATATTCTTAATCCATCCTACTCATCGGTATGTCAGTGTCCTGTAAAAATTGGTTGAACCTTCATTCTGTCGGCGCTTTTTGTAGTCAACGTATGACTGTTTTAATAAGCTGATGGCCGACGATCAGGTAGCGTCGAACTCATATCAATGCGGCCCGCTATCGATAACTTTCATCACATTTACGTAATGAAACAATTCTTAATTATTATTGCTTTGTCATCACGTTTGTTTAGCTTTATCCTTTATCCCGTATGTAGCAGGATAGAAATAAAAAATGAAGTGTTAAGTCATTTCATTCTCCACTTTCTACTCAAGTAATTCGTGCTTCCAATGTGTTTTGGGTGGGGAAACTCCAAATTTTATAATTTTAAGTCTTAAGGTTTTGACTATGCGGTGAATTTCATACACAAACAAATAATGTTCTGCATATCTGGAAATTTCAACATATTTCCTCCTTACATTTTTGAAGAAAACAACTTGGACAGACGGTCAATTAGACAGACGACAGTAATTCTTATGTTTACAATTTTACATAAACACTAATGTGACGTGACTTTAATAATATTAACAACCAAAAGGTTAAAAAGCTAGACGTCACTCATCGTCATCGTCATTAAATATATTTTCTAAACTAAGATATATATATATATTCGGCGGGTAGACGCAAAAGTTGATAGACGCGTTTTTTAATAGCTCTGTGATTTTTTTCCTAATAAATTTTTAAATATAGTACATATATGTGGTAAAAGTGTAAATACCTGTGTTTAAGTCAATAATAACTAAACTCACTCACTATTTTCTACACAATTTCAACAATGTCTACACCTGTGGAGCAACTTATGCAAAGTATGGAAGAACTCTCCTCTATGTTCTCATCCAGAATGGGCGAGTTCGAGAAAAACCTAGTCCAGTCCGGTTCTGCTGCTTCCACTCCCACAGTAAAGACTTTAGCTGCTGAATTTAACACATTCAAGTCCTTTGTGTGGAAAACCCTTGGCTTGTTAAAGTCTCAGATTGAACTTGTGGCAGGTGGTCTGGACCGCCTAGAAACACAGTCCAGAAGAAAAGTTCTTCTATTTCATGGCTTAGAAGAGGACACCAATGAAGATGTTCTGCAGAAGATGCTTCATGTATTATCCAACCACTTGAAGATGTCCGACATTAATTCCACTGCAATCGAGGCTTGCCACAGGCTAGGTGTTAAAAAAGACTCCGCTCGGCCTGTACTTCTCAGATTCACTAGTTGCCAGGTTCGTTCCAGAATATGGAGTGTGAAAACTAAGTTAAAAGGCACTAAAATAACCATGACGGAGTTCCTGACAAAATCTCGCCAAGATGTCTTTACTGCAGCCCGTAAGCATTTTGGTATTAAGAAATGCTGGTCATCGGAAGGCATGATTGTTGTTTTGATGCCAAATAAATCAAAAATCAAGATTTCCACTCAACGCGAACTGAAACAATTGATAGAACAAAGTTCTGTCGCGTACGAACGAACGAAACTCACGGCCCGCAACTAATGTTTTCGGATCGGACGGATCTTTTTTTTGTATCACTTCAATAATTTTTTTATTAATAAATTCCATTGTAGGGTAGACTCAGATAATTATTCTCGTTTAGGCAAGTTTAAAAACATATTTTTAACTTTAACTGAACTTAAGTTTAACTGTGCCGTTTCTTGTTAAGCCTTTTCTCTTGTCTTTTTTTTTATAACTATTAATTCTTTTTTTTTAAATTTAAGTGTTGTGTAAAATTTGTATTTAAGTTGACTTGTACGGGTAAATTGGTTTTGTAAATTTTATATAGTATAGTTATATATTTATTTAATTTGCCTTTATATATTTATTTATTATATTATAAATATACATAGTTTAATATATTTATTTATTTTAATGTTTATATTATGTTAAATGAAAATGAATACTTTTCTAGTTCTTCTAGCATTTATGATAGTGCAGATAGTGATGACACTTTTGATTCAGAACCTCTCTATGACAAGTTGTCAAAATTTTTTAACAATAATTGTTCTTCAAACCTCTCCCTGGTGCATATCAACGCGCAGAGTGTTCCAGCTCACTATTCTGACCTTCTCGCATCCTTTAGCTCCGGCGTAGTTGACGGTATACTTATATCTGAAACCTGGTTAAAACCATCGCTTTCCTCTGCTTGCTATTCTCTTCCAGGCTATCAGCTATTTCGCAATGACCGGACTGGTCGGGGTGGCGGTGGCGTTGGTATTTATCTCCGCGATCACATCCCCGCTAGTATTGTTTTTTGCTCTTCCTCTCAACCCGATGGATCTCTTGAATACCTTTTTCTAGAGTTGACCTTGCGTCATAATAAAACACTGGTCGGAGTTCTGTACTCCCCCAATGATCAGGTCGATTATTTTAGTACTCTGGAAGGTGTTCTCGAGAACCTTCGACCTCTGTACGATCACATAATTTGCATGGGTGATTTAAACACGTGCCTTTTAAAAAATGATCGTAGAACTCATCTACTAAAGGCGTTAAACGAGTCCTATAATTTACATCTTTTACCTATGTCTTCCCCCACTCATTACTTTCCTAATTGTAGACCTTCTCTTCTTGATCTTATTTTTGTCTCTAATCCTATACTTGTTTCTTTTCACGGTCAAATGACCGCTCCGTTCTCCTTTCACGATCTTATTTTTCTATCTTATAAATTACGTCCTCCTAAGGTTAGAGGCAAAATCCTTTTTCAGCGCAATTTTAGGCATATGGACCTTGAACGCCTAAGGGAGGATGTGAGGAACATCGACTGGTCTTCCATTATGTCATCAAATAATATTGACACTATGGTACAATCTTTTACTGCTGAACTGATTAACATTTATAACACCCATGCTCCTGTGAGACCAGTTCGTATGAAGCACGCGCCTGCCCCCTGGTTAACACAAGCCATCAAGAATACAATGGCTAAACGAGATAGAGCCAAGTTAAAAAACAAAAAATCTCCTTCGCCAGATAATCTCACCGCCTACAAAAAACTGCGAAACATCTGCAACAGAATGTGTAGGGATGCCAAACGTCGCTATTTCCATGATACTATTCAGAATCTGAGTCAAGCACAAGTTTGGAGATTCTTGGAGTCGTTTGGTGTAGGCAAAACCACTGAAACTCGTCAAGTCTCAGTGGACCTTCACACTCTCAATTCCTTTTTTACAACCCCACCAATTAATATAAGTCCCTTAATAAAGTCGGAAACATTATCACTGTTGTCACGGCTCGTCCTACCAGACTCCATTCCTTTTACTTTTAAAGCTGTGTCGGAGGACGATATCAAGAAGTGTGTCCACTCCATTTCCACCAAAGCCTTTGGAACTGACAATCTCAGCCTTGAGATGATTCTTCCGGTGTTGGAAAGCATTGCACCAGTGGTCACCCACATTATTAACTTTTCACTGTCAAGTAATGTCTTTCCTTCACTGTGGAAGAGTGCCTATGTCATTCCATTACCCAAAATATCCAATCCATCCAATGTTGCTGACTACCGCCCCATTTCCATCCTCCCTATTCTATCTAAAGTCCTTGAATCTTTAGCCAATAACCAATTTTACTCCTTTCTATCCGCCAATAATCTACTGTGTCCTTTCCAGTCCGGTTTCCGTCCTCTTCACAGCACAGTTGGTGCACTGTTGAATATAACGGAGGACATTCGGTGTGCTATGGACAACACCAAGCTCACTGTTTTGGTGTTGTTAGATTTCAGCAGTGCTTTCAACTCTGTGGACTTCGACATACTTCTTGGCACACTTCGAGCAGTCAATATTTCATCTGCGGCTGAAAGCTGGTTTCGTTCTTACCTCTTCGGCCGCCGGCAATGTGTTAAAGCTAACGATATCACATCAACATGGCTTGATCTCACTGCTGGCGTACCCCAAGGCGGCGTTCTTTCTCCTCTTCTCTTCTCTGTCTTTATTAACAATATTTCCAGAGTCATTACTTCTCCTTTCCATCTGTATGCAGATGACTTGCAACTTTACCGTCATAGTAACTTAGATGGATTGCCTGAAGCTATCGCCAGTTTAAATAGTGACCTTGATGCGATTCGAACTTGGGCCGAATCTTTTGGCCTACTTATTAATCCAAAGAAATCTCAGAGTATTATCATAGGCAGTAATAGACTGAGACATAAAATTAATTGGGATTCTGTGCCAGCAATACGTTACTCAGGAGTGCCGGTTCCCTATTGTAGCGAGGTTAGGAATTTAGGACTTATTATTGATTGCAACATGTCTTGGGCACCGCATATCAATGCAATCAGCAGGCGCATGCATTTCTCTTTCCATTCCCTTAGGCGTCTCCAATACTTCCTTCCTCACAAAACCAAAGTTATGCTTGCGCAATGTCTTCTCCTTCCAATACTCGACTACGCTGACGTCTGCTATTTGGACGCGACTGAGGAGCTACTTAACAAATTAGAACGTCTTCAAAATCTCGCCATACGCTTTATTTATGGCTTACGCAAGTATGATCATGTTTCTGAATTTCGTGCTAAGCTCAAGTGGCTCCCAATCCGTCTTCGCCGTGATATGCACATCCTTACCTTTCTTTTTAAACTCCTCAACTACAAAAATTTTCCCTCATACCTTCGCTCCCGCTTCAATGTTCTTCCTCCTCCTTCACGCTCTAGGCGGTCGTGTGTCGTTCCAGCGCTTGACGTACCTATGAGCAACACCAAATTCTTGCAAAAGTCCTTCTCCGTTTATGCTGCATCCCTTTGGAACCAACTCCCTAACCCTATCCAGAGAAGTCCTTCCTTAAAATCCTTTAAATCCCAATTAAAAACGCATTTACTTGCTACTGAGAACAATTAATTTACATTCCAACAATGTTTCAAAATATTGCAACTGTATTTCATTTTTCTTTTCTTTTAACTCATTTAAATATATATATTTATATCATATATAAGTATTATTTAGTATAAGTATTTTCTTTTTTTTTATAATATATGTGTAGTGTATTTATATATGCAAAGAATATATGTTTATGTAGTTTATGAATGTATAATTGTATATATGTATGTATCTATTTTGCCTGTGTCATGTTTCATCTGTTAGTATAAGTATTTTGTTTATTTTTTTTTTCTTTTACTGTTAATTGCATTGTGCTCTCCCCGCTGTTTTGATAGATATCCACTTCCACTGGTTGGCTGGAAGAGATTTCTTTTAGAAATAAGTCCACCCTTGTCAACTATTTTTTCATTTTATATTACTGTATGTTTGTTTTATGCAATAAAGAATATATATATAATATTAATTATTATTATTATGTATCTCTTTAAAGATTCACGGATGCAAAAGAACCCGGTCCTTTGGAAGGCTTGCGTGGGGACACAGGTCCAACACGTAGAGGCCCCTTAGAGAATATTCAAAAATTTTACTGTGACGCATCAGCCGGGATCCATCTCTGGGTAACCACAGGTAATTGCCCAGAGATGGCCGCCGGTTAATGCGTAGGAACTATGGAAAATGTGGGAATCTAAACTAAGGCTATGGAATGGAATTTGGATGGACTGGCTACTG
>JAEBDU010000079.1:276209-300751 GCA_016802625.1 Heliconius numata
AAAAAAAAAACCCGCCCGCTATAGAGGCATAGCAACGAAGATTTAGATGCGTTTGCACGTATTGGATAATTGGAGTTGAATGTATTATTTCAGCGCGATATATTTGGTTTCATATTTTTTGTAGTAGTTATTAGTAGGTAGGTTTTTGTTTATAATTTCTTCCGTTTAAAAATAGTCATTTAACTATCTAAAAATAGTCATTTAAATATATTTTAATAAGTACTTGAAAAGATTAGTAGCACAGATTTAAAATTACGGTACCTACTAAAAAATCCTTGCCGAGTAAAACAATTGGAAAATCCTTATTGAAACTACGAAAATGCGGGTTGCATTAGAGTTTAATTAATTTTCACATTATCTTAAGTGCTTTGCAAACATACATTATATGAATAATCCAGTAGTAAAAGCGGGCGAAGCCGCAAGGGGGTCGCTAGTTATTTAATATTTTTTTGAAAATAAAATACATTTCAATATGTGATATGCATAAACTTAATTATAATATGCACAAAAACTAGACTTATGAAGAAATTTAATTTCTAATAGATAGCGAACAAAGTAGAACTAAGTTACTGCTACACTGTTTAATAATTAATTAAGCATCCATTAGCAGAGGTGAGATAATCTTTATGGTTTCTTGGTTAGGCGCCGCAGGTGACACTTAGATAGGAAATAGTTCAACGGAATTGGAAAGAATAAAGATGTAAATATGAACAATTTCAAACATTATCTTTAGACATTTTACACATCCATACACATTTACACATTTTTACACACACACACACATTTTTATTTCTACAGTTTAATGAACATATAACTATGTTTTGCTGCAACATGCAAGATTCATATCTTAATTTCTAGCAAGTAAAACATATAAAAAAGAAATAGATTTATATTTGTGTAAATCTATTTCATATAATACTTTTTATGTATTACTATTAGACTAGTCCAGATTAGTATATAAAGTTAGAATTCAGCAACAATGCAAAAACTAGAAATGAAATATTATTTTCAAACTACCTAATAATATAATTAAAGTATTTAATTTACCATGAAAAATTCTACCATTAAAAAAGTTTATCTTGAACGTCCTAATTGTAGAATCTTATCGCCAGGACCTTCGCATGAAGCAGTTAGCCAATTAACGCCTCCTGGTGCCTATCTTTGGGAAGACGTGTTTTGTTTCGCCGCCACCTTTTCAAGATAAGGGTTAGCGACAAAAGCGTTTTGTCAGCTTTACGCTAAGCAGGTGCATGAAGTTTTTAAGCTTTTATAGCAAAGATTAAGGAAATAGAGGGATGTGTTAGTCTTTCTACGGTAGGGGTTTCGGTGATTTTTGCCTTTTTGATATCGCAGCTTTCTTTTGATGAAATATATTTTTTTAAGATTTTCTTTTATATTGTCTTTTAATTATTTTTTATTAATTTTTCACGAATATAATATGAATATAAATATCATGAAATTGTAAATATCTTAGAGCCAAGCCGATGCTTCTTAAACAAACTAGGTATGTGTAGGTAGGTACGCGGTATTATAGATAGCTATTTGTTATATACCTACATATTATATTTTATTGAAACTTTTTCAGTTGTTTTAAATATGTTTATTATGTATCTTGCTACACTAATATCTATATATATAAAAGGACTTGTCCTCACTGACTGAGGTAAGACGCGCGCACAGCCGTAACTGCTCATGGTAGAAACGTGAAATTTGGGCAGATGTTTACTTTCGTAATCTGGACATCCACTAAGAAGGGATTTTGAAAAATTTTAACCCTAAAGGGGCGAAATAGGGGTTGAAAGTTTGTATGGAAAAAAATTTAAATCGGCACCGATTCTTATAAAATTTGAAATTTAGATTTTTAAAAGTATTTAATTAAACACGTGTTTCATCGTTTTCTAGAATTCTCCCCCTAAGGGACAAATAAGAGGTTGAAAGTTTGTATAGAATTTTTTTTAAGTCGGCACTAATTTTTATAAAATTTGGAATTCAGACTCTTAAAAGTATTTAATTGTGTTGTGTTTCCACATGTTTCATGTTTCCTTGAATTCTTCCCCTAAGGGTGCAAATAAGGGGTTGAAAGTTTGTATGGAAAAATCTTTAAATCGCCACCGATTTTTATAAAATTTGAAATTTAGACTCTTAAAAATATTTCATTGAACACATGTTTCATGGGTTATTAGAATTCACCCTTAAATACGCAAGCGAAGCTGCGCGCGTCCGCTAGTTTTTAAATGAAATTTATACTACAAAAAAGAATATTATGCTACATTTATATAGGCATTATTAATGATTCTACAAATTTAATATAAGTATAATATGAGCTATAATTTTTACTGTTTAAATGTCACGTGACCTCAGCAATAATTGTCATAATATCTCTAAATAAAATAATTTAGTTCAATATCGGAAATTATGCTGTGTGAGTAACAAAATTATCTATAATTCCACTAAATTATGACATTAATGTATTTATACAATGTATGTTAATGTAAAATTGATATAATCGACTCTGAGGCACGCAAGTGGGTACGCAAGTTTTTCTGTATATTATTTTATTGAACCCTTAAACACATTCGTTATGGAGGTTTTTATCTGTAGTTCTGTTTAGCTGATTTACTATAGAAACCTGACTGTTATGATAATCTCTTGATTATGAATTTTTTTATAATTCCCTGACTTTTCGTAAATATGACATATTTGTAACGAAAAATATTTAAGAATTCAATATTCTGCCTACCATTTTACTGCTTCTTCGTTGCCCTTAAATAAAAAAATATATATTTTATGCATATTTTTATTTCGTGACCAAGAACTAGTGTACAAAGTAAAGTAAGTAAATAACGAATGTAGTTAAGGGTTAAAATACAAAATATAGGTTATACTTTTACCTATGTTGTATACATATCTACATAAAACAATCTCACATCAATTTATTTATTTGTCCATATCCATACTTTATGTATAGGGACAAATATATTGTATTCATATAAAGTATAATTTGTTTGCCGCTAATGTTTTGTTTGTTAATAAAATTGCGTGTTGAGTTGCGGAACTCAACGTCGCAAGGTTTGTTTAACTAAAAAAAATTCTTAGGCTATACAAAAAAAATTACTTAAATAAACAAATAGCTACAAGCATTAAGCTACTCCCGACATACGATATAAATGTACTTAATACTAAAAAGCATTGAAAATGGAAAACAGAATTATATATCACTTAGATATTTTAACCTATCCTAGACCATCCAGGAGAACTGAGAATAAAAATAAAAGAGATAAGTAAGACTTAGAAAGATAAGATACATGTAAAATCAATCTAAGCAGTTCTTTTTTACTTTAATGCTCTATGTTTCTCCACTCTGTCCGGGGAGTCGTGAAGTGACTCGTTCCCACCTGCGGGACTTAAAACACCGTGACCATTTTATCTTCGTTATCTTTGTTTATCCTGTCAAGGCTATATTATATTTACTTAATAATTAAGAAAATCTGTTTTTTTTGTATGATTTTCTGAATAAATGGCCGTAAATATCAAATTTAGTACTTAATTCAGTACTCGTCTCGTAGGTTGTTAAATGTATTAATATAACTGTATTTTAATTATGTTTTATACCTCATAAATTACCTAAAATAAACTAACAACTAAAGATAGCCACAGAAGAAAAACTGTTCTTTCACAATATTAAAAAAAGTAAAGAATTAATACATCTAATGTTATAATTAAATCTATGAAACGCGTCTGCCGGAAACATAAACATGATATTTCAATTCATAATATTCGACTACTGTTAGAAAAACTACCCCTTACAGACCGGTCACGGGTGTAATATAACTTCACGATATTAAATTAAATTTAATGCTTTTACATTATACAAAGTTGAATTAAAATATGTAAAACCGTGCCTTTGTTGTCTCCTACATTTTTTATTTTTACTCATATCGACCAAATTAGTAGGAACCGTAACATTTTTAGCTTCAGTTTACAGAATAACTAAAATGCACTTTGCCGTTTGAGGGTATGGGTCTTGTTAAATGGTTTTTCAAGTCTGAGAATTCAGTATCAAGATTCTAAGCAGGTGTGAGCAGAAACGAGACGCCTTTGCCTATAATACATACAGCTTTCACGAATAGTGAATCAATAAATAAAAACGTTTTATAAATAGTGTTTATGAAATTAAACATCAATATGTTGGCGATATTAAATAATCTGTAGCCCGTATATGAGTACATTGGTTTAAAATGATAAATATTGATTATGTTTTTAAAGTATTTTGAAACAATTTCAATGTCTTACCGGTCCTAAGTGCTAAAAAAATATACCTATTTTATATGGTACATATACTAAGTCGAAATACTTTTATCCTATATCTTATAAAACAAAGTCGCTTTTTGTGTCTGTCTGAACTTTCTAACTCTTCTTCTTCTAAACCACCCAACGAATTTTGATGCGGTTTTCACCATTAGGTCGAGTATTTCTCAGGGAAGGTTTATATATAGTTTATTATTTGTAAATTCTTATGTAAATTAACATAAATACGATAAATGTGTATAAAGTCCTACCCGTTGAGACACTTTCGCGCATGCGCTGCTTTAATGGTAAGTACTACATGAAAATAATGTACTGGAGTATTGTTTCTCTTAATAAGATCTACAAAAAAGTCCGCGACGGCATATTCGTATCTTTTAAGAATAACGTGTAGTGATCATATTTCTGTCTAAAAATTGTAATTTCAATATATTTTTTATTGTGAGGGATATTTTTCCATAATGATATTAATCCTTATCCTTTAAAATACTTTATTAATTTTCTACGTTAAACGAAGATAAAATTTGCTTTTTACAATATTTCGAAAATGCGAATAGTTTTACAGAAAAGCGCATTTAATTGTAGACACATCCCGCCGTTGACACATCAGCTGTATGTTACTCAAGTTTCACTTATCCCTTACTCTCAGTATATAAATAAGTATATTAGTTACGTTGGCCATTTAATGTAGATCAAAACTGTCTTTTACTGTTTTTCATTTTAATAAGTACTTTAGAAGTTGTTACAATATCAAAAAATCCTTGCTGCGAAACGGCTCGCCACTTGCCATGCGTCCGCCGCGCCCGCCTGCCTTACAAGCATCGGTGGTTCAGTGGTAGAATGCTCGCCTGCCACGTGGGCGGCCCGGGTTCGATTCCCGGCCGATACATTCTAATTAATTTTCCTCACAGGCAGCCACGTAGTGCCTACCCAAACGGTGTCGCTGTTTTAACAGCATTAACCATAAGTTCGAAAAAACCCACCTGCCTCTATAGCAAAGAAGATTTAGATGCGTTTCACATATTGGATAATTTCAGTTGAATGTATTATTTCAGCGCGATATATTTGGTGTCATATTTTTTGTAGTAGTTATTAGTAGGTAGATTTTTGTTTATAATTTCTTCCGTTTAAAAATACTTAGTCATTTAAATATCTAAAAATAGTCATTTAAATATATTTTAATAAGTACTTGAAAAGATTAGTAGCACAGATTTAAAATTACGATACCTACTAAAAAATTCTTGCTGTGTAAAACAATTGGAAAATCCTTATTGAAGCTACGAAAATGCGGGTTGCATTAGGGTTTAATTAATTTTCACATTATCTTAAGTGCTTTGCAAACATACATTATGTGAATAATCCAGTAGTTAAAGCGGGCGAAGCCGCAAGAGGGTCGCTAGTTTATTTAATAAAAAAAAACGAACGTTTCGTAAAAACATTGCATTAATTTAGTTTTTATCGCATAATTACTTTACACATCATCACATTACATCAGTCGACAATAAACAAAGAGCTCTTTCACCCAACAAGTACTTAAAAGTCAGCTAAACACGGAGAACAATGTCAATATGGAAGATTCATTAAAAAAAAAATACCATAACTCAAAAAAAATAATATTTGTATAACAATATTCTTAATCCATCCATCTCATCGGTATGTCAGGGTCCTGTAAAAATTGTTTGTCGCCACCGTCTGAACCTTCACTCTGTCGGCACTTTTTGTAGTCAACGTATGACTGTTTTAATAAGCTGATGGCCGGCGATCAGGTAGCGTCGAACTCATATCAATGCGGCCCGCGCTATCGATAACTTTCATCACATTTACGTAATGAAACAATTCTTAATTATTATTGCTTTGTCATCACGTTTGTTTAGCTTCCCGCTTTATCCCGCTGCATAGACAGATAATACTGAGTGTTAAGACACTCCTTTCTCCGCTTTCCACCGAGTTATGCGTGCGTCCACTGCATTTTGGGTAGGATTAGTCAATGATGCACTTTTAACTTTTGATTATAATTTATTCAAATAAGATATAGAATTTACAATTTGTTAAAAATAGTTCTTAAAAAATAAAAAGCCGGTCAACTGCTATTCGGACTCGCCACCAAATAAATTTTATAATTATAGGTCAACGGGAAGTACAACTTATAAAGTTGACAAACTTCAGTTTGCAGGCTTACTTACTTACTTCACTTACTTTACACTTTTTTTTCTACAATATAATCTATAACAAGTTAGTCGAAAATTTTTATAATGTTAAGTCTATGGGTTTTGACTATGCGGTGAATTTCATACAACATTCAGCACAAATAAACAATGCTCTGCATATCTTGAGATTTCAACATATTTCCTCCACACATTTTTGAAAAAAAGAACTTTGATAGACGGTTAAGTAGACGGAAGACAGTGATCCTTATGTTTACATGAACACTAAGGTGATGTGAATTAATATTATTAACGAGTAAAATGTTACAGCTAGACGTCAATTATTAAATATCTTTTCTAAACTAAGAATATAATATTAATTTATATTATTGTTCACCCTCAAATATGATTAAATAAACTAAATTGGCAATACCAACAATATTACACGAACTATGCAAGTAAACAAAGTTTATTAGCTGACTTATTTGAAAACTTATTAAATGATGATCTCGCTCGGTTACTTTATAATATAAACAGATTTAGTTTAGTTACTTAGACACTCGATATTGTTTGCTCATATAATTTGCCTGTAAAATTAAATTATTATTACATAGTTACTAGCGCCATCTATGAGTGAGTAGAGTAATAATATTTCTTTTAACTTTGACGCTATATCCTGCTTACAAGGTAGGCAGAGGGAACTTATCACTGGAAGAAATGAAAAATATCACTTCTGCGAGTGGGAATCGATCTCGCAACCACCGCGTTTATAGCCAGACTCTGTGCGACTACGGCACGACGAGCTCATGATGCCTATATTTTTTAATCGAATTACTCTGTTTATTTTTTTCGCCATTTCTTACGTTAGTGGAGAAACGACGATTCCTCGAGTAGAAATCGAACCCACAACCGTTGTGCTTATATTCACACATCCCATTGCACGATAATATCAATGCTAAAAGTAAATGTTACATAAGTAAGTTAATTTTTTTTTATAAAAAGCGAATTTATTGATATCTTCAGCGGAAAATGGGGAACGGAGTGTTAACAATGGAAATATCGTGAAGCTCATTAAATTTATTGATTAATTTAATAGATAGATATTTATTATTTATAACAAATTAATAACAATACAAAATAAATATTAATATGTATTTTTTTCTATAAAGTATTTTTATATTTGAAAACAGCGCCACACATCGGCAACTGGTGAAACTAAGTTGAAAATGAGCATGGACGGATTCCAACGAAGTGATCTTTCAACTTTCAATAAAGCGAACAAAAAGTCTAAAATTCGCGACTTTTTGACATTGAATATAATTGTCATAAATTACAAAGTTTATATTATGTTATAAATTATAGAATAATTAGAAATAAATACTACATAAATTTAAGTTTTATTAGTTCTTAAATTATCCTTTACGTATTTGTTTTATCGTCACACGTCCGTAAGTAACACTAAATTGTCAATTAATTAACTATCCAATATACATTATTTATATATTATTCCCAAAAAAACATTTTAAGATTATCAACGTCCATATCTAAATATTGGCGCGAAACAAAAGATGCATAAACAATATAATCTCACCGGGACCATCGCCAGTATGCAAAGTTAGGTCATTATCTTTGTTAAGATTTTCATTTTTGCAAATCTTTTTGTTGCAATTTTTAATGATTTTAAAATATAAAGAGTAGATTGAGGTGATAAATTGACCGTAGTGGCACAGCGGTACAGTTTTTGACAAACGCGATGGTTGTGGTTTCGATTCCCAGTCGGTGAAATGAATTGTGTTTATTTCCTCGCTCATGTAAAGATAAAACGCGGCGTTTAATTCTACCACAAATATAATTTATTTAGCAATATATAAAACCGTAATAATAAACAAGTAAATTGACTTATGTCCTTCCACAGAGAGCATTGTCAACAATTTTCTACAAAGAATTTGCTACCAAAATATTTAAGGGAAATATCTGAAGAGAGGAAAATATTTTATTGTGAACAGAATGGACGGATTGGGAAAAGATTTCAGTAACGCGTTCCTACTTTATAGAGTCACCGAGGACATCAGTGCGTGGTGACCATGTTGGAGTGAGCTTTTAGTGGATTATGTTGAAATATAATGAGTATTTTATATTAAAACAAAATTCATTGTCCAAAATGATTTAATAACAAAATTTTACTTTGTGTTTTATTTTCTGTTTTCATCAAATTTTATATTTAAGAAAAATCTTAAAATTTAGAATAAATATTTTTTGATAATTATTTATTTTAATGCATACCAATTTTTATACTTAACGTTCATCGCAGTTTTATTATACACATCCCCTAAATTAAAACAATAAAGATAGCTTACATAACAGATAAATTATAGTGGTAAACAATTTCAATCCTATACAAAGAAATCGATATTCTTTCTACAGCTTTCCAAAATCTCAACTTGTTCAGTTCTCATAGTCACCATACCCGTTGCCAATATATCTGTTGGGCGACCCGTTCAAATCCGTGTCGATCTCATCATCCTGCCTCCTTTCATGCTGGTGTTTACCTTATATCTTCCAAATTACTTATTCAAACCTCCTCGACCTAATTTTACGTCTTGTACCTACCTACTTGTAGTACAAAAGAAACCATTGTTTGCAAAACTCAAAGACTGCTCTGACATTTGTTACCTCTCAATGAGATTTGAATTAAAACTTTCATATTCAATGGTACCTTTTATCCCGTATTTCTTAGATTAATGATATTCTTTTGAAATTATAAAGATTTTTGTTTTGTACTAAAAACAAAATGTTGTCTTTAGGGAACAGTAGGAATTATTATCATTTTCTAACTCTACTGTCTCTAGTATCGCTAGAATAAAATGAAGAACAGAGTATCTCAGTACCGTACAATGCTATATCAGAAAAATCCTGAAGCTGAAAAACAAACAAAATAGATGTCTTTCTTAAAAAGTGTACGTTATGTAATGTCCTACGTACATAGTGATTTCTGGTGACAATGCGTCGTGACTTAGTGGCAAATTGCTAAACCAAATTTACGATAGTTATGGGTTCTCATATGTAGTTAAATGGAACAATACTTACTTCTTCTTACTTCTATGGAATTTGAACTCACACATAAACTTGTTAAATATTTTATTTTTATCAATGGGAAAAATAGCGGCATGGCATACCCCTTACATACATAACAGGATGCTTTGAATGAATGGACATTTTGAAAATTATGTGCATATATATTTCATAATCATATACAAATTGCAGTTTCACACAGTAAAAGTTTTACAAGAAGCAAATTTTTAAACACATTACTAACTCTCGTATCCAAATTCACAGAGCGTACGAAACACAAATTTTATTCACAACTTAAGTACATTTAAATGCAAAGCCAAGAAGAGAAGGTAATTAAGCTGAAGGAATGTACTTAAAATATACTTAATTAAGCTCTGGTTCTTTTTACTTAACGCAATTTTTGAAATTAGGGTTATTTGAGTTTGTACTGTAGCGGAGTTTTTAATATTTCTTACTTGCGCGCTTTACTCTTCGAAATCAAACAGTGGTTTAAATAAAAATTAAAATTAAATAAGTCCAGTCGTGGTCCTGTAAATGCGAGAAGTTGAAATTAAATATTTAATATTATCGTTTTCCTCGCTCTGGTAGCCAGGCAAAGCGCGGCGTTGAGTTCCGCCACTCCGCACACATAGTCTCCAAAATTCGGTGGAAGGTAGGGAACGATGTCTGTGTGTAAAAGTGTCTTAATAACTATTAAATATATTGGTTATTTTCTTATTTACTGTGACCACACATATTATATGCATATTTTTGAGCCTTTTTTTTTTTCTTTTTACCTTGATTTTATTATTATTATTTCATATATATTTATATTTTTATATTATACTGCTATTTTTTTATATTTATTTATTAATATTTATACAAATTTATTTTTCTGTATTTTATATATAAATAATGGCTACGAACGATACTAGTAATAATTCCTTCCTATCTTTATCTTCTATTTCCGAAGGCACCGACAGCAGCGACAGTATCCTCAGCATCCCCTCACTTAATGAAAATCTTAATTCATACTTCTCGGATGTCCCGAAAAACTTTAATATTGTCCATATAAACGCTCAGAGTATTCCAGCACATTATCCTGATTTATTGTCATCTTTCGATAGTAAAGACATACATGCCATCTTAATATCTGAATCATGGCTTAAACCATGCTTACAGTCAACCTCCTACTCACTGCCGGGATTTCACTTGATTAGAAATGATCGTACTGGACGGGTTGATGGGGGTGTTGCAATTTATTTGCGTGCCCATATTCCTTTTTCAATTGTAAGTACATCACTACCACAGGTCAACGTATATGCGGAACATTTATTTATCGAAGTGATATTAAATCATACCAAACTACTTCTTGGGGTTTTTTACAGTCCTAACCTTACAGTTGACTATTTCTCGTCATTTGAAATCCTGGTCGATCAATTTATGCCCTCTTATGAGCATACTTTGATAATGGGAGACTTTAACACTTGTCTTTTTAAAAACGATAGTCGAGCGTCTCGTTTACAAACTTTAGTAAATTCAACTAATTTAAACATTTTACCTCTAACACCAACTCATCACTTTCCACATTCTAATCCTTCTCTTCTTGATTTAATTTTAGTATCTTCCATTGACCATGTCGCGAGGCATGGCCAATGTCCTGCGCTAGCATTCTCCTATCATGATCTTCTTTACGTATCTTACAAAGTTAGACCTCCTAAAGCAAAATCAAGAATTCTTCTGCAGCGCAATTTTGGAGGTATGGATTCGGAGCGGTTAACTGAAGATGCCAGTAAAATTGACTGGACTGTCATTGATAATGCTCGAACAGTAGATGAACAAATTACTATATTTAATTCTTTTTTAATAACTCTTTATGATACTCATGCACCAGTCCGACCGGTTAGAATTAAACATCTTCCTGCACCATGGCTTACTGCGGACATAAAGAAACTGCAGGAAAAAAAACATACCGCTAAGAGTAAATATATTTCTGACGGAAGTGAGGCAAATAGAAATAATTATGTGAGAGCTCGTAATCGCTGCAACAGGGTTTGTAGAGACAGTCAACGACGCCATATCTATAAATCAGTAATCGAAGAAGATGATCCAGCTAAAGTCTGGAAATTTCTTAAATCCCTTGGAGTCGGTAAAACAAAACATACAGTTTATCCAACAAATTTAGATTTAAATTCTCTTAATCAACATTTCACTTCTTCTAGTACAATCGATAGTACGAATAAATTGAAAACATTAATTGATCTTTCCTCTTTACCCGCTCCACAGATTCCTCCTTTTAAATTTAGTCAATTCACTGTATGTGATGTTAAGAGAAATATTATCGCTATTAAGTCGGGTGCAGTCGGCGCTGACTGCATTAGTCGTAAAATGATCATTCCTATAATAGATCTATTAGCTCCTGTAATTACATCCATTTTAAATCGTTCCATTCTCCACGGTGATTTCCCTTCCATTTGGAAAGATGCCCAAATTCTCCCATTACCAAAAAAATCTAATCCGTCTTCCTTTTCCGATTATCGTCCGATTTCTATCCTTCCATTGTTATCTAAAGTGCTAGAACGTCTTGTTCATAAACAACTAAGCACATTCCTTTCAAAACACAATTTCCTAAACTCCCTACAGTCCGGCTTTCGCCATGGTCATAGTACGACTACTGCTCTAGTCAAGATCACCGATGACATCAGACATGGCATGGATGATCGGAAGATAACGGTGCTGACATTATTAGATTTTAGTAATGCCTTCGGCACTGTTGATTTTGACATTTTACTTGCATCACTGACTTCTCTTAACATATCTCCTGAGGTGATTGATTGGTTTCGTTCTTACTTGTGCGGACGCCGACAGCGCATTCGAATAGATGATTCATATTCTGAATGGTCTTTCACTAGTGCTGGCGTCCCACAAGGTGGCGTGTTGTCCCCTCTCCTTTTTTCAATTTTTATTAATACCATCTGTCTTAAAATTTCTTCTCTCTACCACCTGTATGCAGACGACTTACAAATCTACTCACAAGGTACTCTTACTGAGCTACCCAATACCATCCAGAACATTAATAGCGATCTTAAGCAAATTTCAATTTGGAGCAAACATTTTGGACTTACTATGAACCCTTTAAAGAGTCAAGCAATTGTTATCGGTAGTCCTAGAATACTGTCGAAAATTGACTTAGCACATATGCCCACTATAATGATCGATGGGACTTCCATTCCATTTAGGGAATCTGTTAGGAACTTGGGTGTAGTTATTGATAAGCATTTGTCTTGGGAACCCCAAATAGGAGAGATAAGTAAAAAGATTTATGCTGCTTCTGCATCTCTGCGTAGGTTGCGCAATTTCCTACCAATACCTACCAAAATTGCGCTGGCAAACTCACTCCTATTACCAATTCTCGATTATGCTGATATTTGTTATCTCGACATTAAAGAGGAGCAACTGAATAAACTTGAGCGACTTCAAAACCTTTGCATTAGGTTCATATTTGGTATACGTAAATATGATCATATTTCTGAATTTCGTGATAAGCTCAAGTGGCTCCCTATCCGCCTTCGCAGGAATACTCATATACTTCATCTTCTCTATTCCGTGCTGTTTAATCCTTCTACTCCTCCTTATCTGAAGAAACAATTCAGGTTTCTACATGATGTTCACTCACTTTCCCTACGTTCCCAAAAAAATCTATTACTTGAAATTCCTCCTCACTCTTCTTCTTTTCTGACTAACTCCTTCACTATTAAAGCTGTCCGATTATGGAATTCCTTACCAATTGAGATCAGACATGCCAAAACCTTACAAAAATTTAAAACTTCACTTAAAAACCACTATATGAATATTTAATTTAGCCTTTGTTTTATACTTTTAATTTTCAAAATACTTTTTAGAAATGTATAAATATTATATCTATGATTTATATGTATATATATATATATATATATGTTATTTATTGTTTATTATTATATTTACTTATATAAATATTTATTCGTAGTATGTATATATGTAGTATATATATGTATTTTATTTTTTATTTCTACTATTAAATAATCTCCTGCAATTTAATGCACCACCCACCATCTTTTTTATACAACTCCAACAACCAAAGGTTGCCTGGAAGAGATCGCTTTAAGCGATAAGGCCGCCTTATTGTACATGTTATTTCTATTTATTTTGTATATAATTTTTGTAATTTTTTTATGTGCAATAAAGTATATTGTATTGTATTGTATTGTATTTTTGGTAGCTAGAGCTTGGGCTTGTTATACAAGTTTAATTAATGGCTGAGGCCTCCGTAGCGCAGTGGCACAAATATGTGACTGCAGACGCAACGGTAGTGGGTTGAAGACATGGTAATAACCAAACGAAATAACTTTAAAGTAATCAATGCGAGGAGTAATCGTTCAAATGCATGCACTCCGAATCACGATAAATGATTAAACAACTGTTTAAAATACAAATTAATAAAAAGTGGCCTTAAAAAAAACTAATTTTCAGGTGAAATAGTCAGACTAATCTACTGCATTTCTCAGCAAGGTGTATTAATAGAACTCCAGAGTATTCAAGTGCTATCATCAATTATCGTGATTCGAATTTCATGCATTCGAACGATTACACCTCGCATCGATATCTCGATTCAAGTAACAGCCATACATGTCTATCGATTTCGCTATTATTGGCTGGCGATTTTGGAGTTTTAGATGTAAAAATTTAAATTAAAAACTACTTGGTTTTCTAATGTCTTCGTTCTTTAATGTCTCTCAATGTCTAATGTATTTGGAAGCTCATTCAAAATATTTTATTTTTGAAATTTTTAAATACTAGTTATTTTCTTAAAGCTTGTAAAACGACGCGTCATAATTATATTTTTTTCGAAGGCAACATCTTTTGAACTCTATCTATTATGTACGATTGAAATTCAATGTTTCAAATCAAATGCTATAAAAAGTACATCAACTGACCGCAACGTACAAATGTAGCTGGCATCAAAAGCTTTTAACTTAATCAAAATAAAAAAATATATAGGTATTACTTTTCAAATATTGATTGATTAAAGTAATGTCTTTATTGATTTTGTTAGTTCAGCTTTACTCTGTTGTTCTTGTTGTATATATGTAATAAATGTTAGATATGGAGTCTCATGTGTTTCTATAGTAATGCTCAACGTGTTATGAATAAAAATCCAAATCAAATATAGGTCGTCATATCGCAAATGTTAAATATTTAACATGGTGAGTGCGGCTTCAAATTTAAATTTTTTAGGCAATTGGTAGTTTTTACTTTATAATTTAGTCCAAGGATAGAAGAGTCCAACAGGAGAACGAGACAGTAAAAGCAAGTGTTTAAAGTAGTGACACAAATTGTCTTTATATTAAGTCTAAATAGACATATTAAAAAAGTAAAATATACAAAAATATAAATATACCTAGATTTAATATAAATTTGTTCAAGTATTATCGTTATTGTAGTTTAGATCCCAAGCAACTTGAGCGAAACGCATAAGTCACTTACCCGAGGGAGGTGACCTACGCCGGTAAAGTTAGCCAACTTTGCTAAGAATTTTTTTTGTTATCCTATAAAAGGACAGATAAATTTCATACGGCCCGTTTGGCGTGATAAAATGATGTGCCAGATTCTTATACGGTGATTGCGTTCCTATACACACTGATATTTTTATTTATAATGCCCAGTTACTTTCTTATAAGATTAAATATAACTAGCGGACGCGCGCTGCTGCACCTGCTTATATGCACTCTTAGGGGTGAATTTTGGAGAATCTAAATTTTATAAAAATCGGTGGCGATTTAAAGATATTTCCATACAATCTTTAAACCCATATTTCATCCCTTTAGGATTAAAACTTTTCAAAAATTCCTTTTTAGTGGGTGTCCACATTACACAACAAAAAAAAATAGTGAATAGCTATTTTAAAAGTGGTTTAGGTATTTAGGTTATTTAGGTTTATTATTGCGGTTTTGATTCTCACTTGGGGCAATGATTTATTTTCATTTTGTCTCTTTGGTAATAAGACAAGCGCGGCATTGAGATCCACGTCTCAACACGAAATGTCTTAAAAATTGGGTGACAAAAAAAACTGGACTCGTTCACTAGGTGAAACACATCGTGAAACTAGAAAGAAACCCATAACATTAATGTCACATATATCCAATCTTCACTAAGAGATTCAACACATCAATTTCATATTACTGCAGTTCCTCTAAATGGAGCAGGAAATATTTAGATACAAGCAAGACACTACAGCATACAAGTATATACCAGCATTTCCCGCCGAGTGCCGCAAGTGTCACTATGTCATTCCTTGGCAACACGTAGGCTATTTCCCTAGCTCTAACATTTACCAAAATACTTTTTTCACGTTAGTGACAGTTTTATTTGTTTGTTTATATCTATTTTCATTCTTTCAACATCTTACATTTTATATTTCACACAAGCAAAGTAAATTTAAATTCAACATTATTCGAACATTTACATGCTTAAAGAATTTTTTTACCTCAAAATTATTGCGGCAAAAGCTACATTTATTTTGAATCTTCTTATAAATAAAACAAGAGTATTCATTAAATACTTCGTCCAGGCGCTTTTGGTACTTGAAGCGGTTGCTGTTTTAACTTGACCTACATTGACAGGTCCCCAACGTTACGCAAACTTCACTTGACCTTTACCTATAATAATAATCTAAGCTAAATTTAAGTTACTGTGAAAGAGCATCATTGTACCTTCGTTGCAAATGTATAGTAGTTTAATATTTGTAATTTTTGTTTTTTTGGTTCGAATTAGTTATAATTCTATGTACATAAAAGTACTATAGAACTAATAACTAATATTGTAGTTCCTAAGTATCTAGCTGCTGGGGAGTTCCCTATTCTAAAAAAAGAACAATAATAGAACATAACAATGGAATGATTTTCACTTTCTAGTATGGTAAAACAGAGATATCGAGACCCATCGATAAACCTACCATGTCTATAAAGTACGTGAAAAACAAAGGAGTTGTTTTCCGCCGTCCATCCAGACTGATTCCCAAGTGAAGACCAAAATTATTAAATCGTAGTTTTCTTTCTAATCTCATCTTCCTTTAAGTGACTGGCTACCTACTTATGCTCTATAGACTTGAACTGTTATTTTAATCATAGAAACGAATCCCAAGAACATAAGACAGACACATTACACGATTAAGTATTCAATTGACGTTCATAAACTCATTAGTGGAGACAAGCGTAGATAACTAACACCAGCGGGCTCCCCTGCCAAAGGCGCAATTTAAATTCGTATTCCGATCGTGAAATCAAGATAGACACTTCGATGCACATCTGCGTCTACTGTAGAACTAAGTTAAAATTAACTCAATTCACAAATTTGCACTCTATTTCTTATGTAATAAGAAGAATCAACATGTAATATAAAAGACATAGAAAAGTGGTAAAAGGATTACTGTTAAGACCACAAAGATTATATTGGTTTGCCACGAACGATTGTGTCGTTTGCTGTATTTAATGTATGGAGTTCGGATTATAGAAGGGTCCAAATCTGAAGGACTTTGATGAATAGAATTGTGAAAGTGTCTGACGCTGTAATAACTAATCATGAGTGATGGAAACTTTATTCATTGAGACAACACCGTAGAGATTTGTAATGCGTCAAAATAAATTTTCATAAAATAATTATTTTTTTGTTCCTAATATTTCAAATCTTATAATTTGCAATATTTTGAGATTATAAATAATATTTTTTTTCTTAATATAATAAACATGTTGGACGATATGATTTTCCTTTTAACTTCTTTTAAACTGACACAGTATTTGTAAGTGCACTCAATCAATTATGTATTGCAAACATCTATTTACTTATTGTAAGTTTTCTTTTACTTCCGTATTGATAAAAAAGCAAAGTTAAGAGTAAAGCTCAGGAAAAAGTTTTATTTGCTTCTTGTTTTTTTTTTATATATACGTAAATTAAATTTTTATTGCTAATCAAAGTTTTTTTATATTTTCATTTCTTCGCCCTGGTAACAAGGCAAAGCAGTCAACACACAAACCCTTGAGCGACGGAAAATGCGGAACGGAGTGTCTTGACACTAGGATACTTTTGCCTTCTCTGCTATTTGCGGGATACAGCGTGAAAATAAAACGAACCTTTTGTTCTACTTTCTAACTCTTTCACAACTTCACAATATGTAATCAAAAGACCTGTATTTACTACCCACCTTAATCAATTTCAGTCGTTTGTACAACAGTAACAATTTCAATTGGATTAATTTCAATGGTCATACAAATACAAACCTTACAACTTACGCAATTATGTCCTTATTCACTTAAACTATATATCAACATTGTGTATTTAAGAAGCAATCTTAGTTCAAGTAATTGTTGGTATTTGAAAATACAATACAAAGACATGGATATATGGTAAAGTGATTGAAATGCAAATAACTAATAATATATATTTTGAGGTTGAACAAAATCGAATCGAATTTCTCAAACAAAGAAAAACATCAACCTATTTTTCAAGTATTAGCTGCAATTTTTTATGTTATATGGTTATGTTTAATTTTCAAGAATATCGTAGTGTATTTCTTATAAGAAACAAGAATACCACTACAATACATTTAAGCATAAATATGAAGGGAGAAAGTTGTCTAATTGCATAATTTGTCAGTGTCAATGGAAAAATATATTTTTCCATCAAAATCAATACCTATACTAAGCATCCTATCTATCATTTGCCAAAAAAGTTACTCTTCATAAGACCTATGAAACTGAGAGCCTCTTAACTGAAGTGAACATCAAGATATTTTATAGCATTCTCCCTCGATCGAGACCTTTCTGCTGACCGCAATAAATGCCTCGCTAAAGAGATAAAAATAAGTCAGATTCCTTTGTAGAAACTCCACTAACTGAGTCGGCTTAATGAAAAACTTTAGCGGTGGAAGCATTTCCTGTGCCTACTACACTGCAGATACATGCATGTGTATAATTAGACTATTTTTATATAGTCTAGCTACAATATTTTTTCACTATTCGTAAAGAGCATAATATTATGCTTATTGTACAATACAAGAGTAAGGTTTAATTATTTAGGGTTCTGTACTTCAAAAGGTAAATCCGGAATCCTTAAAGGATCCCTTAGTTCTGCGTCTGGTCTAATTGGAACTATATTTTTTTTTTTTGCCGTGTAATCACAATCTACAGGGCAGTAAGTAACTACCCGTGGATCTTCAGTTGTAAAATTTGGCACAAATTACGAACCTTACATCTATTTTCAGCTTCACGCTGTATCCTGCACACAGCAGGGTTGGCAGAGGGAACCTAGTGTTAAGACACTCCGTTCCCCAGTACACCTATTGTGTTCGCTAATTGGCTTATTTGCTTGATCCTGTAATATGTATTTCCAAACGACCTATGCTTAAGACATAATGACTGCACTACACTACGAGAAGCTATTTTGTATCATTTAGTTTAAATAGCATGTGAAAAAAAGAAAATAAGCAAAATATGCATCTAAATAAGAAATATCACTTTACCTTGAAAGTAGACAATATTGAAATATGAATCTATTGACATAACGAGTAATATCTCTAGAAAAACTTTATATTAATAAATAATCAATCAAGTTGCTGGAAAAATAAGATTAAACTTTTACATATAATATAACTTTGTGGTTTCGATTATTATTAATTGACCTTTGCCTGTAATAAAAAAAATACATTTTTTGTATTTTTTTCAGCATTATTTTTTTGCTTAACTTAACCATTTAAACATTTACAGCAATATAACCCATTACAAAGCACTAAAAACTAACACGCCGGCCACTGTAACAAAACTAGACTCAGTTTAAAAATCCCTTTGTTCTCTTCCTGTCTGATTTATCCTTTATCCCGCAAACGTAGAACCACAGAAGCATAAGCATTCCACATAAATCATGTGGCTTGGACAACAAAGCGTCAGAACTTTGTGGTCACCTGCGAAAATATTAGCGGCATACTCGCCTATGTATGTATGGGTAATATTATTATGTTTAAGTAACTTTTCAATATTTGTGGTAACATATTTCCATATAAGCGGTCTGAGTTATACTTATTAGAAGGTTGGTTATGGTAGTGAGAGTGTACACATATTCTTAGAGATATTACAAAGAACATAGAATATTTTTTTATAAAATAATATTACAAAAAAATATTATCCTTTGGGTGTAATAAAAAAATAAGTTCGTATGAGTGAAGCCGCTTTTCAAACTATAATAGTACTAGTGGACCCGGACGCGGCTACGCCCGCTTGAACTATACGAATATTTATTAAATATACTAGTGGACCCGAACGCGGCTACGCCCGCTTGTACTATAAGAATATTTATTAAATATATTTATGAAATTATTTACAATTTTCAATAGAGAGATGCGTTAAGCAAGCTCATTTTGGGTGACGTTTTCTAACAACAAACTTTGCAAATCGTTGCTTAGCAACGACGGTTGTTATTAACATGGCGGAATAAATTGCATGTCAAATTAATAAGTATTTTAATATATTGCTATATATCGAAAATATTACAAATATGAGAAATTAAAATATCCTATGTTCATCCCGAGACCCTCAAGTATCTCTGTATGAGTATTTTATCACAATTAAATTAGCGGTTTGGCCCTGATTGCGTAAAAGACAGACAGACAGACAGAAAGAGTTACTTTCGAATTTATAATATAGGTATGGATACGAGTAATTTAATGAAAGAAAATTGAATATATGACATAAACCAATACAAATTGTAGTAAATGCATTTAATTAATAAACTGTAAGACACGCTTTGCAGAATTACGGGACGGTCACGGCAAGTTCGCGATACTCAAGGAATATTACATTATGTACGAAAGGTCTGAGTGCGACTGAACGATAAAACGCTAAGCCGAGATGCGCTTCGCACTCAGTTGAAGTTTAGCTTGCAAGGATAATTCTAGGCATTGGGGCAAAATTATTATATTAAAATAAACTTTTATAGTAACATTTTATTTATACATTTCTCGGAAAAGAGACAACTTAGAGAAAAATAACTTTGTTCTCTATATTTTAATACTTTTCAATTTTGTAAGTTTAGTATTACTTCCATGTATGTATGTATTTATATATGTGTATCTTATGCAAATAAGGTCTTATTGCTTCTAGCATTTTTCTTATGTATAATTTTTGATAAATAAAGGAGTAATTTAATATTTTATCGTCTATACTAATATAATAAAGCGGAAGAGTTGGTTTGTTTGTTTGTTTGTTTGTTTGTTTGTTTGTTTGTTTGTTTGTTTGTTTGTTTGAACGCTAAGATCTCTGGATCTACTGGTCCGATTTACATTGTTTTTGTTTTGTATGAAAGCTGCATTCTTCAGAAGTGCTATAGGCTATATAAAATTACATTACACATATAAACTAATATATTTTAAAGTACTTTCTAATTTGACATGCAATTTATTCTACCATGTTAATAACAACCGTCGCGTCGCTACGCGACCACTACCGCGACATTTTGATATTCATCCTTATTAAAATAAATATAATAGTCACTTTTAGCATTTTATCTAGATTGAAATTATAGTTTACTGTATAACAAACTAATAAATAATTAAGGAGATGTCACTGATTCGAAATGACCTATCCTACGGGCGGCATAGTATGACCGACGCGAAAATATTCTTATAGTTCAAGCAGGCGTAGCCGCGTCCGGGTCCACTAGTTTATTATATAAGTATCGAGAAACTTCTTCATTAGTTGCCTTTAGTAATAAAATTCCAAATTAATAAGGTTTTCTTGTTATTCTAAGCATTAATCAATCGCGTTAATCAATATTTAATTAAATTGAAACTTTAAAAATTTAAACTTAGCAGATTTTACATAATTAAATTAGTAGTAATTATATAAATTTCAATGCTTCCTTTACAATCTTTATTTTAGCTTCGCGTTATATTCCCGAAATGGTCGGGTAGGCAAAAGGAACCTGGGGATCTAGTGTTAAAACAATCCGTTTTCCATTAAGAAACTTCCTCTTTCCTCCTTCCTTTACCTCTATCAGACCGAGGAAACGAAAATATTTTTATTTATTTGTTTTAAACAATTGCATTCATATTTTCATAGTATAAATATTTCAAATGTCTCTCAATAAAAAAAAATATTTAAATGATTTTTCTTATTTAGTCTTTTAAAAACCTTTTGTTAACAGATCTAAGACCACGTCTAAATACTATTTCGCATGTGAACTGTAACGCACTCTCCGTCACGTCGTCCCACAAAGTCGACCTACAATCGTGATTACATACGAAGCAAATTGACTTAACTGTTTTAACTTTCATCATTCTTTAAATAACTTTTGCTTTCTAGATTATTATCTATCTTCTTCCTCCTAACATTAATCCCGGCTATTGCCAGGGTCTGCCTTCCTACTCAACCTACTCCACTTTGCACGATCTTTTGTGTCCCACTTTTCTAGATTAGTATCTATATATTTACAAAATTTCAGTAAGAACCTAAGCAATGTATTTTAATTATTTTCAGTAAACAATTATTAAAAATCTATACTAATATAATAAAGCGGAAGAGTTTGTCATTTTATAGTTCAATCCACTTCAGTATACAGGGTGGAATTGTCAGCGCCACTTTAAATGAAACCACAGTTTTAACTACTCTATAAAAGCCTAATATAATTCGGAAAAAAAATAATTCTCAAAAATGAAAAAGCTTTTTTTTCAAACAAAATAAATAATAAAATTAACGTTTTAAAATAAAACGCCATTTGTAAAGTATAACATAGGCACGCACACACTTACCTGTCAAAGCGGCAACGTCGCATACGTATGTGTGCGTCACACGAAATACAGGTATGGATAAAAATCATGAAATGAAAAAAAAATCCTATGTCCAAACCGTTGAGGTACCTTGATTATTTTTTTTAATTCTGGGTTTGAAATATTTTACCCTATATGCAGTTTCAGTAAAAGAAGCGCTGCCTCTTCCACCCTGTATACGGCCCTATATCTACACGCATCCACGCCTGCCATCAATCTATAGTAGGATGTAAAACAACTCTATACCGTCGCTCACATTGTTCTCTAACAACGAATAAATCGCTTTATCAACGAAGACAATAGGCTAATGGTAGTACTCGTACATTAGAGTCTGCATTGTGATTACAGGTCTACTAAACTCAAAATCGGTTTCTATTCTAAGTGAGCCTAATGTGGGTAGGTATAAAAAAATTAAGTTGAATGTCGATAGGGGACCTATTTTACTGCTATAACGTACAACTGGTTTGCAAAAAACGCAACGTGCATTCTATGGGCACGGAAATACATGAAAAAATATTTAGGTATCTTTCAAATATGGCGGTACGACTCGGTTATGGCGTAGGACAGTGCTGTAAAATATACGTTGTATGGAATATTTAGATTTGTGCCCAACATCGGTTTTTTTTTTGGCTATAATCTTAACGTGACAAGTAGTAAGACCCTCAAGACATACCTATTATGAACAAAATCCGAGAACTTTACATTATAATATTAGTTATAAAACATCGACAAAAGTAGCTATATATAGTATATAGTAACTAAACTAGCCTTTATCGAATTTTATTTATTACGGGTTTATCTTAAATTTCTAAAAGTATATATTTTTATTTCTCTTTATTAGATGATCAAACTTTGCACAATAAATCCGGGGAAATTCCTAATTTATCCAAACAATCGAACCTACAACCATCCCGTGAAACCGAAGACCAAATACTTTTCATAGGTTATTTATGTATTATACCTGCCTAGGTTATTTATGTATTATACCTTCACAGTACATAAATAACCTCCATACAATGATATACAAAGAAGTTTAAAGTTTTCATCGGATAATTAAACAAAGTAATAAATGTGAACACTAAGTTCCCGCCATTAAACATTACGATCACAGGAAGTATTATACAGTTTTTATTTTACTCGAGCTTTAGAATTACGTGCAAGGATAATTTTCACTGTAGCAATTACATTCGCAATTAAAAGCTGTGCCCTCGAGTGGCAAAATCCCGGGAATCCCTGGAATCTGGTATTTGCGACCCTAAACTGACCTCACTACATAGACGCCTTTAAAATGTGTATTATAAATTTTATTATTTTACTAGCGACCCCCTTGCGGCTTCGCCCGCTTCTACAACTGGATTATTCATATAATGTATGTTTGCAAAGCACTTAAGATAATGTGAAAATTAATTAAAATCAAACCCTAATGCATCCCGCATTTTCGTAATTCCAATAAGGATTTTCCAATTGTTTTAAAATAAACACAAATAAATAACACAATCTAAATCTTCTTCGCTATAGAGGCAGGCGGGTTTTTTTTGAGCTTGTGGTTAATGCTGTTAAAACAGCGACACCGGTCGGGTAGGCACTACGTGGCTGCCTGTGAGGAAAATTAAATAGAATGCATAGGCCGGGAATCGAACCCGGGCCGCCCACGTGGCAGGCGAGCGTTCTATCACTGAACCACCGATGACTGCTCATGACGCGCTTGTATAAGCAAAACGTCGCGAGGCGCGTTTCGCAGCAAGGATGTTTTGATATTGTAGCAACTTCTAAAGTACTTATTAAATTGAAAAAACAGTAAAAGACAGTTTTGATCTATATTAAATGGCCAACATAACTAATATACTTATTTATATGCTGAGAGTAAGGGATAAGTGAAACTTGAGTAACATACAGCTGATGAGTCAACGGCGTGATGTGTCAACAATTAAATGCGTTTTTCTCTAAAACTATTCGCAATTTCGAAATAGTGTAAAAAGCAAATTTTATCTTCGTTTAACGTAGAAAATTAATAAAGTATTTTAAAGGATAAGGATTAATATCATTATGGAAAAATATCCCTCACAATAAAAAATATATTGAAATTACTATTTTTAGACAGAAATATGATCACTACACGTTATCCTTAAAAGATAAAAATATGCTCTCGCGGACTTTTTTGTAGATCTTATTAAGAGGAACAATACTCCAGT
>JAEBDU010000079.1:320751-365832 GCA_016802625.1 Heliconius numata
GTGTTACTGTAAACTCAACAGGTTTCCGATTCGATTCTCACTCGAGGAAAATGAAATATTTTATATTTTCATTTCCTCGCTCTGGTAACAAGGAGGGTAAGCGCGGCGTTGAGTTTTGTCACTCAAAATGCAGTGCATCCAAAATTGGGCGGACAATGAGGAATAGAAACCTAACCTAATGGAATCAGAGTGTCTTAAGGTTCCCTGGTTCTCTCTGCCCACCTTGCTATGTGCAGGATACAGTATTCAGCTAAAAGTACGTAAAAACGTAAGACATACGTTTCCTATAAAATTTATACATAGATATATAATGTTTAAAAAAAATCCCATATTTTAAATAATTAAAAAAAAAGCAACAACTATAGTTATTTAAGCTTATTAGTTTTAAGCTTTACAACTTTGCTAGCAATTACTATAAAAATCTGATCGTTGCAACTTGGAACGTTATTACCACTGCAACGGCTGAAGAGTCGATTACATAGATACAGTAAAAAGTACCGTAAAGGTGGAAAGTATACCAGTTTTCACGTCGTTTCAGATAAGAAGTTATGGAAGAATTAAAACGTTTTCACTGTTTATACCGTCTTTGCTTCACTTTAATTTTATTTAAACTGTATGTTGTAAATCTATCTGTAATGCACTTTCTTGCAAACCCATAGATTTTTTCGTATTTTTAACAGACTACTGCGGTCTTTAGTAATGAGATAACCTAAAAAAATAAACAATTTAACTTAATTATGTTGTGTATATTTTTTGCTTTTCGTAGTAGGTTCCGTTCCGTATTATACAAGAAAACCGAAAATATCTGATGGAAAATTGAAAAACATATTTTAGTGCCCTTTTTTAGCTTTGCACTTCATTTCATATTTACATGCAGGGTAAGAAGAGGGAATCTGGTGTAAGGCACCCCATTCCCTACTTTTCACACAATTTTCAGGAAATTGCATGTTCAGTCAAGGAACTAAGCACCTCGTATTTTGGTGGAGAGGTTTCCGCTGGGTCTTAAAGAATTCAACGCCGCGCTTTACTTTGAAACCAGAACGATGAAAAATAATGTTTCATTTCCCCGAATGGTAATCGAACTCACAACCATTGCGATGAATGCTTATCCGCCAAATTGGCAATTAACGAAATACTAATTATGTACAGTCAATCTTAGTAATTAAAATAAACATATTAAATAAAAATAGTCAATAATATTGTACTATATGGAAAATTTATCAAAACTAGTTCGAGGTCCCACTGTCAATGTTACCCAAACGAACTTAACCTACCCAGGTTGACTGCACCCGTTATAATATAATACTAATTTATTTACCTATACATTTTAAACAAATAAAAAATCCTACAAATCCTTCATATCGCAACAAAAATATTTGTATTGATCGAGCGATCGTGCTTCAATCTGTTCGTAGTGGATTTTGTACCTACCAGTCCTTTGATTTTTTTTGTTTATTTTTGACATTATTTTGATAGTTTTATGTTGACATTAAAATATACCTACTTACTTAAATATTTTCGCATTATAATAATGTATATTAAAGGAATTAAAAAATTAATTAAATTTAATCAGTTCCACGCTGTATCCCGCACACTGCAGGATAGGCAGAGGGAACCTAGTATTAAGACACTGCGTTTCCTACTTTCCGCCGAAAGAGGCATTACGTGTTGAGTGACGGAATCCAATGCCAACGCTCGATACCAGAGCGAAGAAACGAAAATAAAAAAATTTAAAATGGGGATCGAAGAAACAACCAGTCGCGTTTACAAGCACACTAAGACTAAGAAGGCCGGCCTCAAAAATATAAAAAAATAAAGGGATAATTTATGGTAATATATTCTTAATACTTTAAAATGCTTTAATGAGCATATTGAATGACCAACAAAAAAAATAAGAGTCTATAAGAATCTACATATTTTGAAACCTGGGACCGCAGAGAGACAGACACTCACACTAGTGTTAACATATTTCGTTTTCCGCTTTCCGCCTGATATGGCGATACTGCGTGTTGGTTGAGCGAAGGCTTTATCTATTCTGTCTATCGATATGAATAACGATCGAGACCAGTAGTGGTGCAGGGGCACAAGTGTGTGACTGTAAACGTAATAAGTTGTAGGTTCGATTCCCAGTCGATGAAATTAATAAATTAATCTTAAATATTTTCATTTTTTCGTACTAGTGTCAAGGCAAATCGCGACGGTAAGTTCTGCTACTCAATACGCAATGCCTCCAAGAAATCGGCGGAAAATAGAGAACGAAGTGTCTTAACACTAGGTTCCCTCTATTTAGACTGCTATGTCCGGGATATAGCGTGAAGCTAACAAAATAAAAGATATAAATAACCTATGCTCTACCGGATTCGTATGAGTTTTTGAAGGTAAAGGCCAGATTCCGTTGACATGCAACCTATGATTCTTAATATGGACTACCGCATTATGGCGGTTTTATATTAATCCCCTTACAAGAAATGCTTTTATGAATATCAATTAGAAATAGCCTCTCCGTACATACTAGGCTCTATCGTGTACTTACATAAATTTTCATTAAATAATTTTTGGCTTCATGCTTTATCCTGCATATAGCAGAGTAGGCAGAGAGTACAGTGTCAATACACTCCGATCTTCTCGTTCCCTATATCTGTGAACTTAGCAGAGCATTGTCCAACAGATCAAAAACAAAACGAAGAGAACTCCGTTTTATTTTTAATCTGCTGGACAATGCTAAGTTCATAGACATCCATACCGTCCCATCCTTTTTGAAATAAGTTAGGCCGTCATGGCCGTCTGGCTATAAAAGGGAAAGTTGTGGGTTCGATTTCCACACAGAGAATTATTATAATTTTCTCGATCTGGTAGAAATATACTAAGTCAAAATATAATGTATGATTATGTACTCGCATATAGGCATTAAGTTATTATAGGAACGTTTTCCTGTCTAAAACAATAATCTAATCGTTGGTACTTTATTTATAGGTAAACAAGTTTATTTTGTAGTTCAGTGTCAATGTCGAGTTATTCCTACATCCTACTTACCTTGGTCAATAACATACCTTTAATGGAAGAACAAGAAGTGTAATACCGTCTAAATGTCTTATTATTAGTTAGACTCTATAAAGCACGAGGTGAGAACATACAATAAAAATAAAAGAAAGAACCCTTATAAAGGGTTTGGCTAAAAGGCTCTTTTGAAGTACGGAAGCCTAAAAAATTTTAAAAAAACTTTTTTTAGAGTTTTACTAAGACAAATGATAAGTCCTAGAAAAAAGTAAAATTCTGAGGTAGACCGATATACAAAAATAAAATATACCGTTTAAAGTCTAGACAAATATAGATAAGCTTATTTTTAAATCCTGTAATCGATTAGTCTACCTTAGCTATGACCTCATATCAAGTTTATTGACTAAGTATAAAATATGCACGATTTAATATATTTATAAAAACATTACAGATTTTTTAGTAAGTCTCATTGAGATTTATTTATTTTATATTGATAATTGAAATTATTCGTTATTTAAAAATAATCTATTAAATCCTATAACTTAAAATGTTATTTATTTTAAAAAGTAATACATAAGTGCTTTGACTTTTAATTGCGGTTACTTTAATATATTGTAGGAACTTTAAATGCGGCTTCGCCCGCGTGGTCAAGTGGAATAACTGAAAGTATTACATTAGTACACATTCTAGGTAATTTTGACAGCAGTAAAGTAAATTACATCGAAACGATTAACGAAATGTAATAAGGTAAAAATCTTTATTTTATTTGGACGACTAGTTCTTCAGATTAGCGTGCTCCACGGAACAAATTCTCCTGCTTTATAATTTTACAATAAATACCTAAACTGTGTAGGAAGATCATAAGTTTATTTTTCTAATTAATAATACATATTAAATTATAATACGATAAGGAATTACTTTACCAATAAACATGTATATAATGAAAAGTAAAAATTAGAATTAATCCATATTTATTTCCATCATTTCTTTCCATTATTGACCCACCAAGAAATTAATAAATAATATATTCAAAATAAATATTAAAACTGAATCTTTTTTTTAAGATACAGCGTGAAGCTAAAAAAACAGTTTAAAAACATCTTTAAAATAAATTTGGGTTTAGAAAAAAGGGATAGAACATTCTTCTCAGAGATCATCAAACTTTTGACATTTTTGTTATGAAGGTTATTTTGTGCAAATTAAATCAGAAACAAAATGGTGTATTAGTGCGTTGACCTAATCCTCAAACTTTTTATTATTTATTAATTTTAACATCCCTCCATCATTTACTCATATTTGAGGATATTATGCCGCAGTAAAGAAAAACGCAATAGTAAATCGATAATAAATATTTTTTACTTTCTCTATTTCTGCTAATGGCTATTGATTCCTTCCCCGGGGAGGCTGCCTCCAGTAGTCACTTGGAAACAATGGTCCTATCCAAACCGAGTTAACGTTTACTATACAAAATAAGAATCTTTTTATCTATTATACAGGGTGGAATTGTCAGCGCCACTTTAAATGAAACCACAGTTTTAACTACTCTATAAAAGCCTAATATCATTCGGAAAAAAAATTATTCTCAAAAATAAAAAAGTTTTTTTTTCATACAAAATAAATAATAAAATTATCGTTTTAAAATAAAACGCCATTTGTAAAGTATAACATAGGCACGCACACACTTACCTGTCAAAGCGGCAACGTCGCTTACGTATGTGTGCGTGACACGAAATACAGGTATGGATAAAAATCGTGAAATGAAAAAAAAATCCTACGTCCAAACCGTTGAGGTACCTTGATTATTTTTTTCAATTCTGGGTTTGAAATATTTAACCCTATATGCAGTTTCAGTAAAAGAAGCTCTGCCTCTTCCACCCTGTATATATTACCGTCCGTAATAATTTTTCAACCTGAAGCCCATTTTTATTTAAATTTTAATAGATATGCAATTTGGTTAGAAAATTTTCAAATTTTCCCGACATTACCTTTATCAAGGTAAATCACATTTTTTTGTATAAAATATTATTTTATTTCTTGTTATTAAAAAAAAATAGGGTGGGCGTGAGCATCCGACTAACCTCCTTTTCAAAATTGCGTGCAACTGTAAACGCGAGAGGTTTTGGGTTTGATTGTCACTTGAGGAAATGAATATTTAATATTTAAATTTTTTTGCTCTGGTAATGCGGCAAAGCATATTAATGGGAACGGAGTGTTTTAACACTAATTCTCCTCTGCTCACTCTCCATGGGCGTGATGCAACATGAAGCTAAAAAAAGTTATTAAATATAAACATACTTCTAAATAGGATTTGTATAAAAATAATTATAAGCTAATCTAGCACTGTCAATTTAAATTTCCAGATAGTGATATTTTTATTACTTAAAATATTTACATAAAAAGTTATGGGTAGAAACCGGGTATGAATGCATGTACGAACACGAGTTTCGAATTTATTGCAATAAGCCGCGTGTCTCTCCACGTGCCAATGATCTCTAGTTTTTTTGTCTATTAATTTAAAGTAATTATGTTTTTGATCTCATATGTTTAATAGGTTCTTCAAACTTGTGTTTAAAAAAACACATTTTGTTATGTTATTCAACTAATATTTATAATTTGATTATTTTTAATTAGATACCAATTGATCAGAATACGAGTATATCAAAATTAAAGCTTATTACACTGTTCAAAAATATTTAGAGGATAAACATGTATAGAATTAATGTCTATTGAATGTCAGGCAGGATAGCTGCCAGCAAATGTAATAGTAAAATATACCATTGACTTCTTCTTCCATTGATTCTTGCCGGCTCTTCTCAGCAGAACTGCCTTCCGAACCGGTGCGGTGGTAGCTTTTTGTTCATATGTTCATTCGACGATTATAAAGTGCTTATAATAATAGCTTATTTGAATAAAGAATATTTTGAATTTGAATTTGAATTGAACACAAGATCTTAGTTAATATAAACATTAAAATTTTAAGTGTTTGGATATTAAAATTCGGCATTATCGAGTTGTACTTATTGAAAATGTAAAAATAAAATTTAAGTTTGCATATTAATTCACAACATTACAAATTTAAAAAAATATACTATTTATAATAAAAAATGTGAAAGCGATAAGTTGTGGGTTTGATTCTCACTCGAGAAAATGAAATATTTAAAATTTTACATTTCTTAGAATTCCGTGGAAAACACCAGGTTCCCTCACCCTACTGTGCGTGGGATACAGCGTGAAACTATCACGATTTACTTAAAACAATTTAATCCAAGAAATATAACAATCTTAGAAAGAAAAGTCCAATCAGCTATATGTAAATCGAACTAATCAAACCTCGTCGTACACTGTATGCAGAACGTGCCTCTGCCTGCCTGCACACCACAGTATCCGCTTACCAAGTCCTTAGATATACCGGAAAGCCATTGTATGCATTTTTAAATCTCAATCCACTAGACTTCATGCTAACTATTCATGAGATTGCTTATCACTTCTTGTTTTAGATATTTATTAATTCGTATTAAATCAAATGATTATTAATTTAAGTGGCCAGTCTTTATATGGTTTTATTTGAATTGCAAAAAACTAAATAAAATGTTTATTTCCTTGTGAATATATTTATATTTATTAGTTCTATTTTACTTTACTTATTTACTCTGAAATGCATTTTATTGGTTTTTTTTTACTTTTAACCTTTTATATTTGTGAAGGTATAATTTAGGGTAAATAAATAAATTGATGTCGTCGCAGTGCATAAGTGGCGTAGCAAGATTTTTTTGGTTATTTTGTAAATAAAACACACAAAGAATATTAGTCCTTTCTGTTCTTTTTTCTTTTAGTGTTTTGTGATTTGTTTACTAATAAAAATTTTATTTACAAAGTATTTCAACTCCAAAGGTGAACTAAAAAAACGGAACGGAGTGTCTTAATACTAGATTCCCTCTGCCTACCCTGCTATGTGCGGGATACAGCGTGAAGCTGATTTAATTTTAATTTAATAAATTATTCTTTACTTATTACACATATAGGAGCAGTGACAAACTATCGTTGTGAAATGTGAAAGCAAGTTCAAATTCTCACGGTATTAATACCCTCAAGGAAATAATATTATCGCAATTTTTTTGTTTTCTAATTCCAATAACGAAGCTAATAAATACTAATAAAAAAGTGTCAAATAAAAAATTATTATAAAATTACTAAACTAAAAAAAACAAACCCAATAGTTCACTAGGATTAATTAACAGTAGGGAACTTTAAAATTCGTAGAGCCATAAAATTTAAATGGATCGCGACTATCAATCCTAATGAATATTGGGCTTGTTTATTTCCTTTATTTTTATGCAGTCGGGTTTTATATTTATTAATGTTATTTTTTTATTAATGATGCAGAACCAAACACTGATGCAGAATTAAACACACATCACTTCGAAGACGAAGCAAAATTTTATATTTATAATTTTGTTTATAATTATTACCATTGAGGCTGCCGTGGCGCAGCGGTTGTGAGTTGAAGTGGGAATTACTCACTTAGAGAAATTAATTGTTTTCTTGCTTGCTCTAATAACAAGACATAGTTGAGTTCCGCCACGTAGCTTAAATATCTAAAATTAGGTGGTAAGTCTGCCTTTCTTAATATATTTTCCGTAAAAACTATTTGACAGTCTAAACTGATAAGAATAATCACTAAACTTCAAACAGATTATGTATATCTTTTTTTATGACAAAACATACTATTAATTTTTTTTTTAACTTAAAAAATAACTTAAATATATCTTTTAAGCATTCGTGCATAATTTTAATATAGTTGTTTCAATGTTATAATTTTATAGATCATTCTACTATACGACCTTTCGCAGGTTAAGTTGCAGTAAGGAAATATAGGAAATAGAAAAAAATTGCAATGATGCAGTATTTGACCGTGACATATTTGTGTTGAACTTCGCACATTGTCACACTTGAACAAATAAATAATTTAATAACCCTTATATTTGTTTCAGAAGGTATTAAGACACTGCCCAGTTTTTAAGGCATTTGCACGTTGAGTGACGGATCACGCAACTCAACACCGCACTTTTGTTGCCCGAGCGAGGAAATGCAAAAAAGATTAAAAAAATTGTTTATAAATATATTTTAAACAGTTGTAAACTAAAGCTAAAATAAAATAAAAAAATATAAAAAATAGCTATACGAAACATTATAATTTATTCCATATTCAAATAAACTTGATCTACCAGTAATTAAAATCTTTCTCGATACTTACTTTAATCCTGTTTTTTTTTTCTTCAAAGTCGTCGATTATTAACACTGTTTTATACTAGCCGTTGCTCGATCTTTTTTTATTTTATCGTAGTGTAATAGAGAAGCATCTTACTGTATACGGGGTGGTGGTGAATTCGATAAGCACTAGGAGAAATGCTAATATTTCAATTGTTTTCCTCGGTCTAGTCATTGGACTATATCAAACAAAAGAAATTCGACGGGTGGGTAAGGTTAAAATGTATTTTTTTATATTAATTATTATTTAGAAATTAATACGGAACCCTCTATGCAATTCACAGTAGACTAGTTTTTTTTTAATTTCACAATTACGTTCCCGAATATCTTTTAAGAAATATTGTCTCCACATCTATCCATTATTATAATATTAATTGTGTAGATAATCCTAAATCTATAATGAAATCTACTATAAATATAATTAATAGCAAATCGACAAATAATAATAATAATTGCCATAACTATACAAAAATAATAATAATAATCTTTATATTAATTGTATCTAATAACTGTCTGTGTCTACAGCGTCTTAAAAACAAATCGCCAAAACTAAATCATGTTTTTACAAAAAAAAATATATTGCATCGATTAGTATATATAAATCTGACTCGAAGCTCCCAACAGCAGTATTCTAACATCCTTAAAATAAAGTAGTCGATAACACATTTAAAAATGATTAAAATACAGTGTTTTGTATTATGTGTGTTAGGATTTTTTATTGTAGAATTAAATTCTAGTGCTGGTAAGTATTCATTATTATTTATTTTAATAATTAAATAACAAATAAAACCTTTATAGTGCGTACCGGTGGGTAAAGTGGGTATTATATAAAAAAAAAGATCTGCCATTCTTATCTTATGTTAATATATCGTTTATATTTTAATGATTATTTTTAGCAATACAGAAAACCTGTATCGCTAATCATAATCATCAAAATAAAAGTAACTTATAGTTGTAATAGTTACTTAATAAAAAAATATTGTTTTTTCTATACTGGAAAAAATGATTATTCTCCACAGAAGAAGAATAGAGAAATTTGTGTGAACAATTTAATTTCCTCACAAGTGTTCTAATATTTTTCTTTAATTACTTATTAATTGACAACATTTAATTTTCTTTTACAGTATCATTCATAAAGCCATGTTATGCAGATGACGATGCATGCTTACTACATAGTGCCCAGGCCGCTGTGCCATATGTTGCCCATGGCATACCCGAGTTAAAAGTACCATCAGCTGAACCCCTATTCATTAAATCTGTTAAAGATAATGATAAAGACTTAAAACTGGAATTCAGTGATATTTATATCGCGGGAATCAGCAATGCTAAAATATTAGAATTAAGGTGAGTACACTAATTTAAAATTCAAATCAAAGATTCAAAATAAATTAATCTTAATAAACCAACAAATGCTTAAATATATAGATTTTTTATTATGCGATGTTTTTTCTATTTATTTAAATTTAACATTATACAGTAAATAGATTTTTGCATGTATTAGACTACAGCAGATAGTTATGGCCGTGTTCAAAGTACGTCCAGTAGTATATAAAAATACATCTTTTTAGTCCGATAAAGTAAAGTGCAGCATAAAATTCGACTTCCCAATATCCAATATATCGATGGAGGTAATCGAAAATTCGAAGTAAGAAAAACAGAGTCGTATCTTTTGAAAATAACTCATAACTTTTGAAATTCAAAATAAAACATAATAATAAAGTGATGTCGATTCACTTGCTTACTTTACTTTTTATTTATTTTTGAAGCCGTCATGACGCAGTGAGACAGCGCTTGATATGTACATTGACGGTTACGGATTCAATTCTACTAGGGGTAATTCGTTATTTTCATTTCACTACATCTGGAATTTCTCAAAAATTTGGTAGAAAATGGGGAACGAAATATCTCACACTAGGTTCCTTCTTCCTACCTTGCTATATGCGTTAATTAATGAAAACCTTTTTTTTTTATAGCCGCGATACAAAAGAAAACACTATCAAAATGGTTTTGGCGACTCCGTTAAACGCGAATGGCAAGTACGAACTTGATGGTAAAATCTTTATCATACGCGCGTTCGGAGAGGGTGATTTTCAAATAAAAACCGGTAAGTACATAAAATACAATATCTTTGTCTTTCTATTTATTATACATATGTGTTTCGTCGTCGCTGCTGACTTTTTCAAAGTATACGATATAACGTTGTCGGGGCGTTTATTTATTTTTTAAACTAAATTCACGCTCGAATGAATTATTTATTTTATTTTCCTATATATTCTATAAATTCTAAAGGGACGAGCACTGTGCTTATTACTTATACCTATATGCGAATAACATCTGCGAAATAATATTATGTATATCCTTTAATATTATATTTTATTTATTTATTTTATTAATACCATTTAACAATACATAAAAGTTAAACTACGTCCTGCAAAACTCTTTGTGAGTTTGACTGCATATATTCTGTCCCTACTATGCGGGAAAGCATGAAGATGAACTTATACAAAAATTTATTGACAAAAACCTTGTAATTAAATTTTTGCTATATAAAATTTCGCACGTAAATTAATGCTGATTTATTATTTCCTGATCAAATATTTCCGTTATTTGTTAATTCTCGATACTAAACTAACATAACTGGTTATTTGTATAAAAGTACATTTGTAGTAGTAACGTAGCGTAGTGAAATTATTTGAATACTATATACGAGTATATGTTACCGGCAATTTGTATAATTCAGTATTATCTATACTAATATAATAAAGCGGAAGAGTTTGTTTGTTTGTTTGTTTGAACGCTAAGATCTCTGGATCTACTGGTCCGATTTACATTGTTTTTGTTTTGTATGAAAGCTGCATTCTTCAGAAGTGCTATAGGCTATATAACATTACATTGTACATATAAACTAATATATTTTAAAGTACTTTCTAATTTGACATGCAATTTAATCTGCCATGTTAATAACAACCGTCGCGTCGCTACGCCACCGTTACCGCGACATTTTGATATTCATCCTTATGAAAATAAATATAATAGTCACTTTTAGCATTTTATCTAGATTGAAATTATAGCTTACTGTATAACATTCTAATAAATAGTTTAGGAGATGTCACTGATTCGAAATGACCTAGCCTTCGGGCGGCATAGTATGAGTATGACCGACGCGAAAATATTCTTATAGTTCAAGCAGGCGTAGCCGCGTCCGGGTCCACTAGTATACAATATATTGGCAATGTATATAATAGCTAAAACGTATAGGTAATGTATAACATTATATCATATGTTTTGCTATTATGTTTATTATCGTATGTTTTAAAAAAAGTACCCGCCATCTTGGGCGTCCCACCATCTTGTTTCAATTAGAATGACGTCTCACAACTACCATACGTTGTCGTCAAATATAAACGTCTATACAAAATTTCAGCTCAAACAAAGGAAAATATCTGTTTTAAAATTGAGTTGAAAGTTTCCATCTGAACGCACTTATATTGCAAATTTAAAAAAATATTGTAATATCACTATTTATTTTATCGCAACATTTCATATTTTCAGATAAAGTCGTCGTAAGTCTTCTAATGAGAGTAAAAGATATTGAAAAAGATGGGAAAAAACATTGGAAGATAACAGGCTATAATTATAAGTACGACTTAGAAACCAAAGTATTTATTACACTCGGCAATTTGTTTGGCGGTGACAAGAAGAAAGGTAAGATTATTTTTTAAATTATAATATCTAAAAACTTTTTAGAATATTAAAGAATCCCTAACTAAGTACTGTTTATAGGCTATATTATAGTAAAGTGTCATACTACTCCAATTATCCTTCTTGCCCCATGCCTTGTCCACCAATCCTATATTTTTTTTTTCGTACATCTCCATAAATATATAATAAATTATATAAATATACAATTACATACAATACTATCCGATTTTACTCGTACAATTTTGCATCAGATGCGCTAAAATATGGCTTAATATTTTTTTCTCATGTCAATGTTTAATTATTAAATACATTTATTTTTGTAGGGGGCACAGTTATTAAACTGACTTACTCACTATCAAACAAGATAATCCTTGTTGGTTTTTTTATAAAATTAAATATTTTACTGAAAATAACCTTAATCTTGTCGACAGCTGAACCTTTCGAGCATCTTCTGGATGTATCATGGAAGGAAGTTGTGACAGAAGTCGGTGATAAACTCCTCGGAGATGTTATAGGGGCTTACGTGGACGTAATCAAAAAGTTTTTAGTATCCACGCCTAGTGAACAACTTGAATTAAAAAGACATTAAGATAGAAACCTGTATGTATGTATATTAATAAAATAAGGATAAGTACTCTATGAATGATTTTTATTTACTGTACACTAAACTGTACCTTATCGCTACCTGTACATAGAAGATATACGAGAAAATCTATCATTAATGTAAAAGAACTCTAAAGAACGATCTTTATCATTTTTGCAGGTTTGTTTGTTTTTCAGAAACGACTTAACTAATTTAAATGCAGTTTTCACTATTGACTGTGTATTTTGACTAACTTTCCTTAACGCCCACTGGTTATTTCAATTCGGCTCATAAATAAAAAAGATATATCAGTATAAAGAATTGTATGCGATAATATTGCTATAATATAAATGTCTTATTGAATTGGCTCAAACTTTAGCTATCAACGTATGGATAAAAAAATCAACTTCACACTGTATCCTGCGCACAGCAGGGTAAGCAGGAAGAACTTATAATTTTAAGTCAAAGAAGTAATTCAGATGATAAAATAAATAATTGTATTGTACACGCGAACGAAGACACGAGTGGGTGTTTGTAAATAATAAAATGAATTTAGTACATATATTTATGTAACAAAACAGAACTAACCACAAAGCTGTATAATAGTTATCTAATACCATAATACATTTTGAACAGACTTCATTAAATCAATACAAAGTTTTAAACAACTCAATACGTTTACGGACATGTAATTGAAACAATCTGTGTATAGAGTACGAGTTATAGCTCAATTAAAGCGATTATAAAAATTTGTGTAAGTTTATATTTGTTTTTATGACTTAGATGCCACCTACCAGGAGCCAGACCACCTTAAATAAATCCTTGCTTCTGGAATTATTTATTAATATACATAAATTATTTTTTTAATACGTTACGTGATTATGATAAAGATGTATTTTGGTTATAATTAAAAAATCAGCTTCACACTGTATCCCGCATACAGCAGGGTACGCAATTTTTCGAGGCCTGCTTTTGCCTTGTTGCTAGAACGAAGGAATGAAAATATTAATGAATAATTGTTAATTCCCACAGATGGGCAACAAACCCACAACTGTCGGGTTACAGCTACACCGTTCCTCACTTTCCGCTGAATTCACGAATTACGTGTTGAGTAGCGGAACTCAACCACGGGCTTGGTCTAGTTACCAGAGCGAGAAAAGTACAGTCGCACGCTTGTACGCTAGCGCCACGATAGCCTCTAATTTAAATCTTCTTCTAGAGGAAAGTGAGTGTCTTAACACTACCTTTTCCTAGGTATACCAAATACTACCAAATACTGGCGAAATCAAATACCCCATATCTCTTATAGTTAAAATAGTAAATCTATTTTCAAGTTCATTTTCAAAGCACTAGATAAGCAGAAGCCATCAATCCTGTACGTCAGTAGCGTCGTAATTAACGGAAGTGCCAATAAATGTGACGTACAGTCGACGAGACAAGTGACGTTACGTTAGGTATAATTGAGAGGATGATTCCGATGTGCTAGACTCTAATATGTGCCCCAATTGCATAGCAGCCTTATGCGCGTTAGATATGGGACATGCGAGTCCTTTGTCTGGATGGAAATTGATAAAAAAGGTTTTTAAAGGGATATTAGAATTTTATTAATATAATATTTTTTTTATTTTATGTTTTAATTATGTATTGTTACAGAAAATATATTGTTAGATTTGGGTAAATTTTTAATTTTGCAACAAATCCTATTGAAATTATGTTTTTTTTTTGTTATTCACTTAGTAAATGTTCAAATTAAATAAATAAGCCATTCCACAAATAATCATAATAAAAAATATTTGTCCTAAAAACACAAAAACATTGAAAAATATCAAAACTAAGCCCCACATCAAACATAATCAGTACAAAAGCTTTTAACATGACACCGCGGTCAAGGTTAGCAGAAACTGTTATAAAGTAAAATTATGCTTCGTTCACATTTCACGGAACACCCTCAATAAATCTACTAACATAGTAAACCGTCGCAAAGCTTTGTTACTAAACAAGGGGATCATTAAATAATTTCACCTTACATCTCCGTTATTAAATACGAAGCGAGCGAACGTGCGCCAGTGTTGCTTATTAAAACGCCGTCAGACAAATTTAACACCAATTTATTCGCTGTCATAAAATAAAATTAATTTATCATCTAACTTAAAATGTACGTTATCGTTAAAAATATTAATATTTTTATGTAAAAGGCTTTATATTTTTAACGTCATATTTAGTTTAGAGATTTAGTAATGATGTATGTATGTGACAAAACCAAAGTAGGAACATCTTGTAAGTGCTCTGATTTTTCTAATAATCATGTACGGATTGGAAACATGAATCATCAAAGCAAGAGAGATGCAAAAGATTTATGGATTCGAAATGTAGTGCTGGAGGCGGATGCTGAGAAGCTCCTGGACCTTTAAACGCACAAATGTGTCAATTCTCTCATAGCTGGAGATAAAAGAGCAACCTGTTCAAGTTTCCTTGATCATATATTGAGATATGGAGACAATCGCCTTGAAAAGCTGGTCGCTGTTACCAACATACAGGGGATATTTCTTTTTTTTTGGGTCTTCTTAAAATTTTCAGACGCACTAAAATTCTACACTGTCACCAGCCTTGCATAAAAAACCTAGGACACCTTGCGTGTCGATTAATAGAATTCAACGCCTCGGTCTACCCAAAGAAGGAAAATGAAAATTTTACATTCTACCCCATAGCCAAACCTGTTAAAGCCAACCCAGCCCGTGAAATATTTAATGGAAAAATAATATTTACAAATTTTACCATTACGCCAAGAAGGTGTTAATTCAATAGGTAAATATTTAATATAGCGTCCAAATAACTGTAACAAATAATTACTCTTTGGTAATATAAATGTGGTATGTCTAACTATAGACGAACTCCGGTGTAGATCGTAAACTGACATCGTAAACGGGTGAAAATTTTAAAACCATTAAACTGAGTAAACCACAGAATACTAATTTATCTGGATACCACAAAGAAACATCTGCTTATTGTTAAAAATAATGAATAATAAATTAAATTAATATTTTTCCACAGCGCACTAAAAGGGTGTTTTATTCTGTTACTCCAGTCTGAGTAATAAAAAAGATCGATATTCTTTTATCTACACTGTAGAAGTAATTTATTTGATTAATTTTAATATTAAATTGTTTGATCACCGCAGTGATTTCAGTCACTTTATTTAATTATTAAAATTATGCTTTTAGTAGTTTGTTTCGATATGCATCTTTTATTTTTTAAGCTTTATTCAGCACATAGCACAGGCAAAAGGGAACTTGGGAACCTTATGTTATGACATTCCGTTCCTATTAATACACTTCCGTTCCCAACTTCCCGCTGAATTCTGGAGGCCTGTTGAGTGGCGAACTTCAACACTCTACCTTGTCTCGTTACTAGAGTAAGAAAATGAAATATACAAGTTACGTAAGTATTCTGTTTTATATTTACTGTTGTAAAAATGATACAACTCAGATATACAGAAGTTAAGCCATAAAGACGTTATGGTGAATTCGCAGATGCAAGAAGAATAGCTAAGTGGAAAGTTTGACGTTACCCTGACAGTTTGGAAACACTTTTCACATTGAGGGAGTGAATAAAGAAAGCGTTGGAACTTTTGAAGGACAAGATATTAGATCCGGTGATAATTCAAATGTTTTAACAGATAATCTAAACCAAGGGGTGTTGTTTGTTAGGGGGTTTGTTTGTTGGTAATATTTTAATATTAAAATTGCAGTATAATTATTTTATATTGTATTTTTACTTTTTTTTTTAAAAATATATATTAAAAGAAAAATTTATATATTTTTTTATTATGCCCCGACAATTCAGGAGAAATTGGGGAACGGAAGTCCTTTTATGGAAATGGAGTGTCTTAACACTAGATTTCCAGATTCTTTCTGCCTGCGGAATACAGTACGAGGCAAAAAAATATACATAATATAATATGTATTTTCTAACACGAAGGAACACCAGAAATAAATTTGTGATAATATCCAGCTATTGTGAAAGTTACAATACAAACCGGATAAACAAAAAGAAAACTTAACTAGACGCTCCTGCCTTCACAGTACTATGCAGTTTGCACTTTGACAAGTTTTCCTGTTCTTTTTACATCGTATCTTTTGTTTCACGCTAAGCCAAGACAAAAGATAAACAGATAAGAAAAGGAATACAAGCTATGTTGTGTTAATACTATCTTTCATCATTAACTTTTATGAGATCGGCGTCGTACGATGAAACATAGTATTACTGTTAAGGCGACGGGTGTGGATTCGATCCCTACTCGGGGGTGTATTTTGTTTATAACATGAGCCTAAATTACTACATACCTTAAAAAAGTACTTTGTAATTATTAGAACTAATTATTTATTAGTATTTTTATGATAACCCAAACTTCTAAATAAAGTCTTATAACAAAATCTTATAACAAACAAATATAACAATAGTCGCGGGTACGAAACAATAATTATTTGCTTTGTTCTTTTTATAGAATAATATTTTTATATAAGTAAGTCAGAATAATATTTTCATTTCACTTATAATACAATTTTTGTTAGAATAATAGAAATAAAAGAAATGATTTCGTTATACTTGTATACAATTCAATTCTTTGTTTGTCTCTACAATACCTTGAAGTACGAAGAAGGACGTTATAAATATCTTTTCTAGAATATTCGACGTGACCTTTACAAAGACAATAATAATATGCAAATGTTTAATTTGCCTACACATTCACCATCGTGCAAATCGTAGGTAAGCACGCGAAAGCTCTATACGAGACTTCTGTCACAATATTGTCTAACCTAGTAACTTACTTCTTTCTATATACATATAAACATGCTTTGTGTATTCAGAAATAATAACTTTTAATAAATAATAAATTCAATGAGTCAAAAACCATAGAGTATATAAGTAATAGAATCTTATAAAATATAATATAAATAGTTATGTTATCTTTAACTACCAAATTATAAAAGATATGATGAAATTGAACAAACTTGGAGTATTTTATTTATATATTTTATATTCCTTGAAATTATTATAACACATTACAGTTCACTTCGTAATGAAAAAAATCTAATTTCTAATGCTGTCCATTAATTTTCTAATACCAGCCATATTATGTCCCACCTACGCGAACTCGTTTCATAGCAATCCTATATAATTCATCAATTATAGAGAATAACTATGGATTAGATCTAAGACAGCTATTACGCCAGATTACAGATAATGAGTATAAGAAAAATTATAAAAATTAGTTGAATATAATGAAATCTTTTCAACTGCATCAAGAAGAATTATTATTACTTTCACGCTATAATAATAATAGGAAAAGCTTCACTGTGTATCCTGCATACACTCCAATCCCTTCCCTACGCCCAATTTTCGAGACATTGCGTGTTGAATAGTAGAACTCAAATCCGCGCTATATCTTGTTACCTAAATGAAAATAATTCAATGCCTTAAATGGGAATCGAAGCTACAACCGTCATTTTTAGACTCAGACGCCTATGCCACTACGCCACGATAATCTCTCCTATAATAAGAAACATTCCACAAAAGCGCAATAAAGCGACAAAGACCAGGTAATTATAGCTGACAAACTCAACACATAAATATTCATGTCAGTCTGTTCATCCAGATCCATCGAGTACATTCCGTACAATCCATTCGATATATTTCAAATCGAATGATTGCGATCGAATCGGTATAATTTTGTCCGTCCTTTTCTAAATGGGCATAATGGAAAGGAACAGTGTAACTCCATCGAATAGATTACTCGCGTGATTGGATTGGCAATGGAGGACGTTTGAAATTGGTATTGCACCTAATCTTCCACAACTATAGTATATAATATAGTATGTAATACTACAATTTAGTAATATATATATTAATATTACTATTGCTAGAGACAAGTGCCGATGTGACTTCATTATTATATTGAACGCGGTAGTTGTGGGTTCAATGTTACTAGAGAGAGAACTCTTTTTCTCGCAAAGCAGGGAAGGCAGCGAAAACCTAGTGTTAAGACACTCCGTTCTCCACTTTCAGCGTAATTTTGGAGACGGCGACTGGCGGAGCTCAACGCCAGACTTCGTCTACCACGGTGGGGAAGTGAAAATTGAATTTATAATATTTAAATTCTCTGAATGGGTTTGAACGACGACGGATTGTTACAAACTGTAAAATAAAAATATTTTATTCCTATTTAAATTTATATTTCGTACAAATACATTTTGAAAATATAATAATGTTATATTCAATTTTTTAAATAAATAAATTATAATATGTAATAGATTAGTTAAAACTAATTAACTTTTTCCAAAACATCAGTCATTCTAGTCCCTCACTCGAAGCTTATACAATGTAGGTCAAACAAGTAAAAGGATCACTACTAAATTCCCTTAGGTCACCAGAAAGTTGTTACTTCAGACTTTAAATTTATATACCTTGAAAAAGGACATAAAACTTTGAAATTATTTCCAAATTGACTTACTTAATTGGATGAAACTTCATTTATTTGCAAACTATTCTATTACAACTTTACTATTTACACAGCGAAGAGAATAAGATATTATTTTTATCTCATAGGGCCTGACATAAAAGAAAAATAAAATATATAACTATGTAACGTTAAATAAATAGCATCAAATTGTATCCCACTCATAGCAGGGTAGGCAAAGGGAACCTTGGAACCTAGTGTTTAGATACTGCGTTCTTTTTAAAATTTTATTTTTATTTAATATTTTACTATGTTATAATAAATTTCGATGTACCGGTTATAATCGTCGTTACTTTGTACAAATCTACAGAACAAATTTCATCATCAACATGAGACATACGAGCTTTATTTTATTTATTATTCAATCATCGCTACTCATATACTCACGGCTCACCAAACAAGATACAAATTGTCTTTTATATAATATTTTTCTTGCTCTTATAAAATAAATGAATCTTCTAGTAATACTGAGACCTTCGTACCACAGTGAAACATATACACGTGTAAAATAAAAAGAATTGACAAACTTAAGTTTGCATTCATATGCACAATTCATACAAAATTAGTGCATAGGCCCGCAAACTTAAGTTTGTCAATTTTTATAAGCTGTATTCTCCGTTGACTTATAATCCTAAAATTGGTACGGGACCCTCAATGTACGAGTCCAACTCGCACTTCACCGATATTTCTCTAGAAATACATTGTAAGAGCTCTAAGGTCAATCTAAGTTACTTTAAACTTCTGAATTAAGTACCGAATAATTTTATGTACAAACAAGGTGAATTACGAAAAAAGTACTAAAACGACATATAAGTAAATACATACAATAAATAAGTGTTAAACACCGCATTTCGATAATTCCGCGTTTGAGGGTGACAGCGTTGCTTGTCAGGAGCTCACTTTAGGGGAGGAATCCCTTATAAATTGCCTCGCTATCTAAATCTGAGAGATAAGTGCGCCTGAACTTTCCAATTTCGCAACACATCAATAACAGTGGCATCGCAGTAACAAATCAATACAACACGGCCGATGGATGCCGTCGGTCCACACGTGACGGCAAATATGTTCTTATGTTAAAATATTTTGTAAATTTTGTTTTTTGTTGATTAAATTTTTACTGTCAAGTCTAAGTCTAAGTTCTAGTTCGTGAAATTAATTAAATCTTTCCCTTTTTTCCCTGTCATTTGCGGGATAAAGATAAAATAAAAACCCAATACCTCCATGGATCCATTCTGTATCCTGCATGTAGTAGGATAGGCAGCAGGAATTTACGGACGGACGCTGTGCTATTACCAAGTCAACTTATACAACAAAAATTATATAATACGATTTTACGTAAAGTGCTTTTAATTTATCGTTCGAAATCATTCAATATTGTCAACTTCACGCTATATCCCGCACACAGCAGGGTAGGCAAAGGGAACCTAGTGTTAAGACACTCCGTTCCCCACCGGAATCCTCCGTTGCCGAATTCCGGAGGCGTTAGCCTGCAGTGTGCGGGATACAGCGTGAAGTTGAAAAAAAAATCAATCCATACCTTCCCTTTTAACCGAAAACTCAAATAAACTAATACAATAGTGTATGTAACTAATATCTATTACCTATAGAAACTGATATACCTGATGACTATGAGTGTGTATGCAACTCGGTCATGTGATGATAACGACTCAATCCAATTCTCCAGAATACGAACTAACTCTCTAGTACCTACTGCAGCTCTATTGAAGCTTCAAAATAAGCTTTAAATATTTACATATATCTCATATATACAGTTGTTACCTATATGCTCTTTGTGCTTCTAATATTGTTATATTTCAGCAAAGGTGTTATGTTAAGATTTTTTTTTTGTATACGAACATTATTAACTCCGAATAGAAATCGAACCCGCAACTATTACTTTACAGTCACACAATTACACGACGATAAGTAGGTACTGTTAAATTGTGTATTTATTTGCAATAAATATAACAATGTCATATAGCCCAGCGAACTTTCGTAATGCGCAATAGTTAATTCAATTTTAGTTAGTTGATTTTCCATAATGGTGAAACTTGCATGTATTTTATAAGATAATTTTGGAAAAATAAATACATTTCCAAATTATTAGTAGACTCAACTATATAAATAAAAAAATAGTGTAAAATCCACAAAAGTACGTTCGCGGTGAGCTACAGTGGAAAAGTTCCGCCACTTACCACACGATGTCTCTGTAATAGCGTAAAGAAGGCTAATAGTAAAATGTTTGCATATATATATACAGGGTGTCCCAGGAGTCAACGATAAAATGAAACCAGGTGATAGACCAAGTCGTGACAGTTATGGGAAAAATATGAAAAAAAATCTTTGTCATATATTTTTCATATTATATTGATTTTAAAAAATATCGGAAAAACCGACACCTGTGATGGTTTTTAAGGTCCTAAGACTACAAATATTACTCTTTCTTCATTTTTTTTCTGTAATGTAATCATAAGTAACCCTTCTGTGAATTACAGTTTAAGATTGAAACGCACCTGCATCAGTTTTAAATAAAATGTCGTGTTTTTGCCAAACATTAAATTCTAAATATTTACTACACCCAACTTTAACCGACTGTACTGTAAAAAAAATGTACTACACTGTTACACCTGTATAAAGAAAATTTATTAGCTTAGCTTTTATTAGCTTAAAATTTTATTTGTGATATTCAGATTATTGCAGGTTCGATTCCTACTCAAGGATATAAAATATCTATATATATAAAAGGATTTGTCCTCACTGACTGAGGTAAGACGCACGCACAGCCGTAACCGCTGTGCGTAGAAACGTGGAATTTGGACAGATGTTTACTTTCGTAATCTGGACATCCACTAAGAAAGGATTTTGAAAAATTTTAATTCTAAAGGGGTGAAATAGGGTTTGAAAGTTTGTATGAAAAAAAAATTAAATTCTTATAAAATTTGAAATTCAGACTCTTAAAAGTATTTAATTGAACACATGTTTCATGGTTTTCTAGAATTCTTCCCCTAAGGGTGCAAATAAGGGGTTGAAAGTTTGCATGGAATATCTTTAAAACGCCACCGGTTATTATAAAATTTTAAATTTAGACTCCTAAAAATATTTAATTGAACACGTGTTTCATGATTTTCTAGAATTTACCCCCTAAGGGTACAAAAAAGGGGTTGAAAATTTGTATGGAAAAATCATTAAATCGCCACCGATTTTTATAAAATTTGAAATTTAGACTCTTAAAAACATTTCATTGAACACATGTTTCGTGGTTTATTAGAATTCACCCCTAATTACGCAAGCGAAGCTGCGCGCGTCCGCTAGTTTAATATATAACTCAACACGCACTCTCCAGAATTCGGCGGAAAATGGGAAACAGAAATATCTTAATAGGATGAGTATTATAACCCTATCCCAAGTACCCTCTGCCTACCCTGCTCTTGCGGGATACAGCGTGAAGCTAAAAATAAATATTTTATCAATAATAAATTTATTTTATATTCAACGTATACAGTATCTAATACTATAATAATATTCGACAACTACAATTTATAGGGTTGCGGGTCATTTGAATGCATCGGCACGGCGGGGTCATTTGCACACTTCATTGCTAATGGATTGCTCATCATATAATATGATTTATCTAAGATTTAACCATCCCAAGCAATAATAAATTATCTGCCTTTGATAGGACTTAATAAACCTAGTAGGTATATCTATTAATTGTCGATAGAGAGCTTTTGTTTCAAATGTGCTCAAGGAATATTTAGAAAACGTTTTCTAAATAAGTTTTTTTTTTATATTTTTTGACTTATGTAGGAGATATAGCTTATATATAACTTATGAGGAGAGGATAGGCATAAGGGAACTTAGTGCTAAGACACACCGTCCCTCATTCTCCGTCTTGCTGGGTGGCGGAACTCAACGCTACGATTTTGCCTTGGTAAGTACCAGAATAAACATGTGAATAAATAATAATAATTAATAAATTATAATAATTAATTCCCCTGAATGGGAATCGGACCCACGACCGTCGCCTGACAGTCACGCTTGTGCCCCTGCGCCACCACGACCTCGAAATACTTATATAATTAAAATAACTCCATATATTACTCGTTTACGCTAAATTTTATGCATAAAGGTCACAAACTATTTCTTGTAATCGACTCTATACGTATGCCAGAGATACATCATGTTCACGGCTAAACTACCAAAGCGATTTTGATAAATACATCTCGAGAATATTTTATGTCGCGGAAACGGATGTTAAATAGTTTTATATCTATCAAACAGGTGCCTGCCCACATCCTGAGAAAACATCAGCCAATTAAAGAAATATATAAATGTTTATTTTTTATGAGTTATTGAGAGTATAAAAAGTGATGAAAAATTGTGAAAAATTGTTGTCAAATTGAAAAATAATATCGTAATTTTTAATTGACATTCATATATTCATTTTTTTATATTTCTACTATATCCAAGTAATACTTTCTTCTTAGGCTTCGTACTTTATGCAGAAGGAACCTTGGAACCTAGTGTTAAGACACTTCATTCACATTAAGATATATCCGTTCCCCATACCACAGAATCGAATTTCCTCGAGAGATATAGGTGCATTGTACCCCTGCGCTACAACGGCCTTGACCCAATCAAGTAAATAAAGAATTATCAATGAAAAATCAATTTTCTCTGCCTTTAACAGTTTTCTTTCAGGAGAGAATCGTATTAAGCAGTTAAATTCGAATCTCCTAAACTTATAAACTTGGTCTACGAGTATGTACCTAACATACAAGATACTTCCACTACATAATAATATATATTTCATAATAGAAACATAGTAATCTGAAACTTAGTAGGGCCAAGTTCCAGATGATATAACAGCAAATACCTACTTATGCTAATGGACACTATCTTAACATTTGAAATATGCCAGTTAATGGACCGACCGCAATGGGCGCTATTACGCATTATGTTTTTAGTCACGCTGCATGATCTCCCCGGCTGAATGGGCACGCTGAATGGGCGGCGGTGGATTGATTATTGTTTGACACATCTTTGTATTGGGCAATTGAATTGATAAGTTTTGGTTGTATGACAATATAAGTAGTGGGCACTGGATGCTTTTATTTATTTGAGCCCTTTTTATGAAAAAAAAAAACATAATTTTGAGGATAATTTGTAATTATATTTGCTTATTCTTTACTTTGTAAATTAATGACTAATTTTAACATAATTTTAAGTAAAGAAATGCACCCTAATATGTCTTGTCTAATTAATCTTGGAAAATATTATATAGATAATACGGATATATTTTTTTCTAATCTGCATATTAATATCAAGTGAGGCCAGTTATGGCGCAGGGGCACAAAGTGTGAGTGGAGGCACTAGTATTAAGACACTCCGTTCCCAATTAGATCCTTTGGTTTCCCACTTTCTGTCATTCTGGAGGCATTACATATTGAGTGGCGGAATTTAACGTCGCTATTTACTAGAACGAGGAAATAAAAATATTCAATTTCCTCGAGTGGGAATCGAACCCACAACTGTAGCGTTAACAGTAGCACACTTGTACCCCTGCGCCACGATTGGCCTTGAATAGAACCTATTAAAATGTATAGACTTGTATCCTTTACTTCCGATATATGTATTATTTGAATAATTTTATACATATCATAAAGCTTAATAGGTACTTCCTTATTAAATAAAACAAAACAAAAGTTTCAAATAAATATTAATTATGTATCATTGAATTAATAATAACTATATAACATTTATTGATAATACAAAAACATACATAGCTAAAGTTAATATCAAATTTACCTTTAAATATAATATAACTATATCAATAAAAGCGCTTACAACTATTTAAATGAACTTTCAATAAAGCTTAAACTGTCATTGAAACAATGTACTCGTACGAATCACAATATTATTTTATTCTGAAAATAACAATTATTTTGATAACAATACACTCATTTTAATAACTTCATAAATAAATATTATTTAAACGTACGATCGAGTGTGTTTTACACTACATTTGCTCTTGGTATTATTGTTTGGTGCATTTGCATATTTCAGAAACACGTCTAGTGTTCTCGAAGTATATGTTTAAAGCGGATGTTAGTTTTAAACGGTTTCTCCATACCAGAATACAAATAAAGTAATGAGCCGATACAGTCATTATATTCTGTTTGTTATGCCAAATCGACTATTCGAAAGTCCCGAGGACATACGGAATGAAATTCGTGAACGAAACGTCTGGAAAGCATATTATTAAAATAATTCTTCGTAAATATTTATAAAATGGTATATTTAAAACATTTTTCTTCAAGAATCTTACATTTCTACATATTACAAAAAAATTATATTAAACTGAAAATCGCATAATAAATATTATATAGCAGTACATAAACACTATATAAATATTTAAGTCACCCATTCCATCACTTGGGCTACTATTATCAATCGAAATATTCCTATATTTACTATTATTAATCGATTAAAACATACATTTGGAACAAAAAACAATTTGCATCAAAAATTTTTCACTAAAAACGCACAACCGTATGAACAATTAAAAAAATAATGAAGCAACGAGGAGTGCGCACGATATAATCGGTGATGAGATCTCAGGATGATTGCATTGTTTGTAAATGAGAGCAGAGAAAAAATATACAGATAAAATATTAAATGTAGGGAGAAAGTGTGAAGCGAAAAAAATATCGTTTGACTCTTGCCGACGGATCTTATTTTGCATATTAATTCATATTTCTTGTGGATTCCCTTACGTGAAAATAATTATAATACAATAATAATAAATAAATCGCTCCCATTAACACTTCCGTTCCCTACTTTCATCCGAATTCTGGAGGCATTATACGTTGGGTGGCGGAAAACAACGCCGTACTTTGCCTTTTTACCTGAGAGAGGAAATGAAAATGTTAAATATTTCATATTCTCGAATGGGAAACCAAACACAGTTCTCACGCTTGTGCTCCTGCGCCACGATTGGTCTTGATGGGAACACAGTGTCTTAACACTAAGCTCCTAGGTTCCATCTGCTTACCCTGCTAATGCGGAATACAGCTTGAAGCTACCAAATAATAATAATAAATCAATAATTTTCAATTCTCCCTTCTGGTAGACTAAATGCGGTGTTGAGTTCCACCACTCAATGCGATAACTGGATGCGATGGGCAACGGAGACTGGGGCGAAAATGGCCAACAGAATGTTTGGAAAAAAGATAAAATTATATTGTGGTATTAGAAATTGCTGAGACTATGGCGCATCTAGAAGATTTGAATTTACAAAAGAATATTTTTTTCTCCATTTTATTTTGCAAACGATAAGCGTATAAGAATTTTGATTTTTTCGATTTCACAACTTGACGAATATGGCTTAGTGGTCAGAACGCTTGGACGGTTATCAAGAGTAAGTAAGGGGTTTAAATCCCTTAGCTTCAATTATTTGTATCTTTTCTTAAAAAGTATATTCTTTTTATTTCTTTCGTAAACGATTAACTGCCTCATAATACCATCATTTATATGAGAATCTATTTGACATAGATTCTCACGATTGCCTGACATCATCTTAAATGCAGCTGATAAATGACAAGGACACATACTCGTATTATTAGATACGACTGAGGCATATTGGTGTTAATTGACTATTAATGAAGGAAAATTGTAACAATTTTATACAAATGTAAAGGCGCCTTAGTCATAAAATTTAATTTTCAGACTAGGTTTACTATTTTGTTAGGCCAGTCGTGGCCAGGGGTGTGACGCGACTAGTTGTAGATTCGATTCTCATTCGACCAAATGAAATATTTACTATTTTAATTTCTACGCTGTGGTGTCGAGGCAAAGCGCGCCGTTAAGTTCCGCCACTCAACACGCAATGCCTCCCGAATTCGGTGGGAAGAGGGGAGCGGCGTGTCTTAACACTAGCGTACATTACATACAGCGTTAAGTTGAAAAAATAGAAAAAATATGTTTGATAATACGGCACGATATCGAATTCCGCTCTGATGGTGTATCTTTTCGATCCAAAGTAACGAATGTCGTAAGTCGCTATTTTAATATAATTTACAAGTTTAAAATAAGCATTTAGTTAGTATTTACCGAAAAAATTAAAACTATTGTTAAATAACATTTTATACAATTTATTTATTGATATCATTTTACTACGCGGTGTCGTTTTAAACTAATAGAATGACATCGCATTTTTAACGAACGAAATTTTTAAAAATATTTTTTCACAAATAAATGAATAAATATTTAGAGAGAGAAACATATAAAGAAAATATCTAACTAATCCCGTTATTCAGTAGAGTCCCGATCCGTTTAATTTTCCAAGAATATTTCCAAAACAGGTATATTACAAAACTATATAATCTCTCAACAAATACTTCACCATTAACGCATCTCCAAAGTTACGTAACATCCTGATGTATTTTCGATACAATGCCCGTAAGCCCTGAGGTTATACACAGCGCATTTATAATGTTCAGAACTAGGTTACTACCGTGGGAACCGACGTGCTGGCAAGTTTGCGGACCACCTACCTACCTACTAAGCATTACGGGCTCGCCTAACAAACAAATAGTACTTAACCTGCCCAAAATACCGAAACTAAAATGGAAAATCTCCTTTATATGTACATATGTATGTAATGTAGTCAATCTATATCAAGTATTTGTTGTTACCTGAAAGGAACGATATACTTAATTCAGCTTTACGCTGTATCCCGCACACAGCAGGGTAGGCAGAGGAACTAAGGTTAAGACACTCCGTTCCCCAATTTCTGCCGAATTCTGGAGGCATTGCATGTTGAGTGGTAGAACTCAACGCCGCGCTTTGCTTCATCACCAGAGCGGAGAAATGAAAATATACATGTAAATAAATATTTCACTTCCTCGAGTGGGGATCGAACCCACAACCGTCGCGTTACCCTTGTGCCGCTGCGCCCTGAAGGCCTTCAGGTCACTATAATTCCCATATTTCTGTACTACCATCAACATAACATGAGTACTCCATAACACTTACATAGGTGACATTTTATTAATTTATATATTACCATAATAAAAAAATATCAGGAAAATTAATTTTCTTTATTAACCAAATGAGTTAAATACAAATAATAAAGTAAAAATATTTAAAAATACACACAAAAACATTTTTTCCGATGGTAAGCCATACCTACATACAAATAAAGAGAGGTAATTGTATGATATTGCCCCATAACTATTTGTAACACAAGCGCGGCTCATTCGTCCGAATATAACAAATGATCCGGATCGGAGTAACTAATAAGTTTCCTAATTAATTGTTATTGCTGCCTAACGATTTATTATAATTGCTACCCACATCAAAGGACATCGTATTTGCCACTGTGACAAATGCCTCCTTAAGTCACAACTTGCAATTGCTTTGAAATGTGTCATGACAACTCTAGTGAGTATGGTGGAAATGATTTTGTGGGTGTTTTTTCAGCCCGGGCGTGGCGCAGCAGGAGCGCTAGCCTGTGACTATAAACGCGAAAAGTTGTGGGTTCCTCCCATTCGAGAAAATGAAATATTTAGTATTTTCATTTCTTCACTCTGGTGTAGAGGCAAAACGCGGCGTTAAGTTCCGCCACTCAGCAGTCTCCAGAATTTGGCGGAATTTCTTAATAATGGGTTCCCTTTGCCTACTCTACTGTGTTCGTGATACAGAGTAAAGTCAGTCTTACAAATTACAACCAACTACACCTGTGTATTATACAAACGTTTATTTTTTGTATGAATATTATATACGTTAAGTACACTTTAAAATGATTATTATTTCGAAATAAAATAATGAAAAATAATATAAATTAAATCAGCAAAACTATTTAATCAATAAACTATGTTTTTAATTTCATTAAAATCCATTTTAATTAATTAAATAAATTAAACTGTAAGCATCGTCTAATAATAAATATGTACACTGTACATATGCAATTAGTACAAACTGTTATTACTAAGCAATTCAGCACATGGTATCCGACTGCAAACATTGACTGTGTGCTGAAGCACGCTTGTTTAGAGTATAAATAAGATATATTCTAGCGCATCCATTAATATTGAATCAAGCTTTAAAACTTTATGTTTTGAACTTAAAAATTATTTGAACTTTATTCAGTTTTATTTCAAAGCGTTTGTATTAAGAATAAAATATCCCTTTTATTTATTTTAAAAAGTACCTATTGAATATAAATGTATATAATAATTCATAGTCTTTTTGTAGTTACTATAAAAAAGTATAATTCTATTCCATTTTATTTCGCAAACTTTATGTGGTCTAGATGGTTTAGTTATATATTTTTTGTAAACTCTACTTACGATCTAATCAATATTAAGAAGCGATAATACAAACTTTCAACTTTTAGTATTATTGTACTAATATTGAAAAACTGAAATCCTCGACTGCATTATAATTTCAAAAAAATACAAAAATAATAACATTTAAACTCATTCTATAAAACAAACAACAAACTAAAGCCCTAAATATCACACGCCTCGCTTACAACTCATAAATCAACTACAAAGGAAATATTTGATGAAATCTCGTCCTATAACCGTTTTAAATATATAAACGTATTGTTTTTGTATGACGACGAACACCATCTTTAGTCATGAATTATTAGACACGCGAATGTGAGATGATTGATGAGTTTCCACCGTCACGTCAGTTTATAGTGGCAATAAAGCGGATTTAGCTAAATTTGGAGAATTACTTGCCTAAATGACATATGATGATATAAAGTAAATAGCTGGAGACATAAATTGTGTTGTATTGTCACGTTGAGGTATTCTCATTAACATTTATTACGTACCTTAATATGTGAGAAATAATATGTGATATGTGATGGTGAGAAATACATATAGGTATTATTTGTTGAATTAGGTACTGCTTCTATATAAATCTTAATTTTTTTTGATTGTAACTTAATTTTTTAAATATAGAAAATATTATGTGCACAGCACTAAAATTCCTAAATTAAACTCTATTTTAAAAATTGCCATTTTCAATGTCTAAAATACAAAATAAATATTTATTAGTACATTTCTTAATCACAAAATCCTATCATTGTTCACTTTAAAGAAATCATGTATTCATTTTCATCACAGAACCATGAAATCATCGATACTAGCTAACTAGGCCAAGTCTACTCTAGATACGAGTAGCCCCTTCATTACGTACAGTAGGGTTTACTTAGTGCTGCTTACATACTTTCTTGTCTTATCAGCTCATCCTATCCAATTCAAGGGCGTTCTGGTGAAGGAACTTTTCCTATTTTTTAGATTAATTGAGAAATAATATATTTAAAAGCAAAAGTTGATTGAATTTACATAATAACAAGTTCAATGGGAAGCCTAATTAAATAATTGAATTAAATTAATTAAAATCTTTTAAAAGTATTTTTATTATACATTGATACATTGAAAATATAAAGAAAAACCAAAGTTATACACTTATATCTACAGAACTCGAGACATTAAAAATACGAAACAAGCCCAGTAAATATCTAGACTACGGAAAACAAACAAAATATCAAATTCGCTTTCTATTGTTTTCCTAGTAATAAAACAGACAGAGCACGGGGCAAAAGGCGTTAGGTTACAAAGTGTTGTGGCCGCAGACAAACGACCAATTTCCTTTCGCACGATTTCTTCACCTTTTATCGCTTACAAAAAAAATAAACCTCTAGAAAAATAAACGGTGCAAATAATTCTCTGTTCATATAAAACATCCGAACATTAGTTTCCTTGTAATTTATACGTGACTTGTTCCAATGCACGCTGCGTGGTAGGTTTGTACATAATTTAATATACCACAGAGGTAACAGATACGGCACTTTAATATTACACAAATATAAATTAGTGCTTCACGTTTTGTAGCTTAATACTATTCTGTTTGCGAATATAGTAACATTAAGTTTCAATTGAATAAACTATTACATAATATAATATGGCCTTTCAATACTTTTAATAAAAGATAATTATTAAAATACAAAAAAACCCGACTGCATAACCCTAAAAAGAAATAACATTTTATATTTTAGAAACACATTACCCTCCTTCGCGTCGCGCAGTCGGGTAAGAAGATGTGGAGAACAATCTGTACATAACTATTATATGTATGCCAGTTATTACAGATCTAAATTATTACCATTTCAATTATCTTTCGAGCGAATTTCATTAAAGGAAAAAAGAATTTTCTTTCAAATAACCTTTTGATCGTAACATATGAAAAATCTTCTCGAGTGTAACAACATCAAGCAAACAGGCAACAATTTACAATAATTCGCGTTTTATTAACATCAACGTAATTTACTTTTTATTATTTCGTTTGTGTACATTGTTCTAATATTCCTCATACGATATTCCGAGTATTTCTAATAAAACATGTATGAAATTGAACATTATTACCGAGAATATTATTAAATTTCTTCCTCAATATATTATTAGAGACCAGTCGTGGTGCAGGAGCACAAAGTGTGACTGTAAACCCGGTTGGTTGTGGGTTCGATCCCTCACTCGAGAAAATTAAATATCTATTTAAATTTACATTTTCATTTCTTGGCTTTGGTGTTGGCAAAGCGCGGCGTTGAGTTCTGCCACTCAACACGCAATGCCTGCAAGAATTCGACGCAAAGTGTAAGGTTCCCTCTACCTACCCTACTGTGTGCAGGATATAGCGTGAAGCGGAACCTTTATTTTTTTAATATACCTATTATCATGTCGATGTACACAAATATGTCTATGGCTCTGTCTGCTTAAGCAGGATACACACATTACTGCCCACGCGTTATGAAAAGCTTACAATCCAAGATCTTCTGTTTGTTCTTCGTAATTGTAGCGGTGAGTAAACCATATATCATTCGTAATGACTAGAGACCCCTGGCCACGTCAGCCCACAAAGTATGAAAAACTATACTGTAATTATAATATTTGCCATATCGTAATTAAAAAAGTAGGTTATAACACTTGAAAAAATACACCTAGTTATTAAAGTTGACTAGGGCAAAGGACATTATTTGCGACAAGTTGTAAAAATACTGTGGTGGTTATCATTAATTTATAGACTATTTTTTTTTTATTTTAATGATAGACCTACATAAATGATTGGTTGCCTACAAAATATCAAATATTTCACCGTCGATTATTATTTCTCACCTTGAAACAAACCACAATCAGTAAAATAAAGGTTATCAGATAACACTTAAGTTTAGACTACTTCGTTATAAGCAACTTAGGTAAACGACTCTGAATGAACGTGGACGTTACGGGTTCCAATCCTATTTGTGAAAATATATTTATTACTCTCTCTAGGTTCTCCACGACGATGGTGTCTGCAATGCTATCACCATCCAAGAGTAATAGTTCCATAATAAGTAAAAGTTGACGACCTACATGTAGTAGAAAAGTCAAAGAATCATTTAAGCATCATATATTAATCACCATTAGAAACCATAAATCTAGGCATTAGTTCAGTTAACAAAGAAAAATTACGTAATCTAGACCGTTTAACAAAGTGAACAATCGCGTGGCGTTTCCACACAAATTAGTGGTCGTTAAACTGTCGATGTTTTACGAGCCCGTCCCTTTGTTCATCTGCGATCAGAAGTTCCGCAGACGACAACTAGGCTAGCACAGAATGTAAAGACTAAATAAGCACTTTTAATAGATTCGCTGTCACGACACTTTAGTGTTGGTTTCCGGAATGGGTGCACCTTCCAAGCTTGGCATTCGTAACCTGAAATATTTACTGAATTGTTATATGTTTTTGTTTATACTGCTTATTAAATGTAAAAAGTAAAAGGATTTAATGTAAATGAACCATTTTTTTTTATAAATGAAATCAAACAATACTAAAATATTGTTATTTTTATATTATTCAATAGTTACTGAATTGTATTACGTTTTTTCTTACTTTAATCACATTATTTGCCTGTCTTAATATAAAAAAAGATTTTTTTCTATCAAAAAAATGATATTAGCAACTCATTAATTTTAATAACATAACATTTCGATCATTATAATAAAAGGCAAATTGTATAGATAGAGTTTGACATTTTAATGTGCCATTTGCTGAGTTTGCCATAATGTCAATCTTTTGTTTCAGCTCCGAATTGACGCTCATCAAATGACAATTTATTGTTTTAGCTTCCCTTTCAATTTCACAGTCCGCGGGGAAAGCGACTTTTGTTGTAATCCACATATATAATATATATTTATATCTTATACCTTACATATACGAAATTCAAACAAAAAATATTGAAAAGAAAACCTACCTATAGTATTGTCATTTCCATGAAAGGTTTATTAATATAACGTACAAAGGAGCACTAGCAATTTCAAATGAATATATTTTTTCTGTTGAAAATTTCAGTTATTTGGAATATATTTTAAAGAAATTGCGAAACATCTGTGCTACCTTTAAAAAATATTATATTTGCTTACAGTAAAAATTTAACCGAGTGTGTTTTCTAGTATAATAAAAGATATAACATTTTCCACTAAAACGATATTAATAATACATTTTCTAGCATTAAACAAAATTTTCCATGAACTAACAATAGTCAATGGAAGAAAGCGTTACGCCCACCAGCTAAGGACGCTGTCGATTCCGGTCATTATAAACCGTTGTAAATTATTAGCACTGACAATGTGCCGTGTACTACTTAGATTTATTACCGGGGCGATGCTTATTCTCGTATCGTGCGAATAAATATAGTTCGAATGGAATTAGTAGTAAGTTATTTCACGAAGGTATAAACTTATTTTTTTTTGTTATCGTAGCACTATCTAGAAATATATCTGTATTCATAACCGCTATTTCCTCTTTTATGACGCTTAGTTTTTTATTTTAATTTCTTTTGGGACTAAATATGACTTTGAGTTCTGCCACCCTGCTAGCAACTTTTATAAAATGAACAGTAAGTAAATTATCTCTCTCTCTCTCTCTCACCTATTCCTCTCCTAGATAAACGTAAAAGCAACATTTTTAGAGCTTATTATTTTAGACATGTATTTTATTAGATCTTTCGAATTTCAATGGAGATTCAGTATGATAACACAAAATATATTACCTTTACGTAATTTTTTTATTATATTTTATTTATCCTTACAATTTATTTATAGCAACGTTTACTTTGAGGCCAAACATAAACTTTGCGTTAGAGAAATCCAACGCTTAAAATAAAAATATTTTATTTTTAAGCTTTACACTGCGTGGGCTTTCTAACCCACACTTGTTTACATTTTTTCATTAATTATCTCTTCTTTAACTGCCACAAATTTTCTACCTATTAGCTTTCCTGGCTTTACCTGCTATTATAAACGCGACAGGTTGTGGGTTCGAAACCCTAAACAAGACGCGGTGTTGAGCTCCGTCACTCAACACGCAATGCGTCGAGAATTCGATGGAAAGTGGGGAATGGAAGTGTCTAGACTCTAAACAAGTAAAAGAAAATTTTTTTATCAACTATTGTTATACCATTTAAAAGATTTTCAAAAGCAAGCATTGTACTTATTAATTAAATATTAATCAAGTATACAAATATCAATAGGTAAACGGAATTATTATATAATAACGGATAACGGTTAACGGATATATTATTATTATTAAACCCGTAATACAGTGTTTCGCGGCAGTTGAAAATCAAGTGGCATCAATATTGCAGATCAACATTTCGTACAATATCGAATATTCCAATATTTATGAATGAATTACGCGATGTAGGTCAGTTTGGTCGTATCCATTTCATTGCGGTCCGCATCGCTGACGGAGGTATGAATTTTGTAATATGAAAACAACACGTGCCACCAATTTTATTATGGAACCTTTTAGACGAATGGATAAATATATATTATGAACTATACACGGGAATTTGAGGTTTTTTTTTATTTAAATTGTGAAATATGTAGATTCCGCTTTAAAAAATCATATATATTATTTACAAAATGGATTTTCATTAAAACATATATTGTTAACTTAGTATTATAATTTTTCACTTTTCATATAGCCAAATAAGCAGTGACAGTGAAGAGAGTGACAGAGCGAAGAAATAAAAATATAAATTTAAATAAATATTTCATCTCTTCGAGTGGGAATCGAACCCACAACCAGTCCATTTTACAGTCACACTTTGTGGCCCTGCGCCAGGACTGGCCAGTTTTTACAATATGACACACTGATTTTTCCTTAGTCATTATTCCATAGTCATAAATAACTATTTAAAGTTCACAAATACATAAATTATGTAACTTTAAAATAAAAAATATAAAACAAAATTGAATGCTCTTACTCTAATTGTAAATTCAATTACGGCTGTTAAATTATTTTCCCTCACTAACAGGCCTACTCAAACATAGCGTTTAAAGGTAGGAGTATAATTTACTTTGTAAATGTCATAAATAATTTTTAACAAGTAACGAAGATTTGTAGGTTAACTACTTTTTTTCTTCAAAAATATAATAAGAAATAAAATAAATAATACAATAATTCTTACACAAATATTGTTAGCTTTTTAGGATAGTCAGAGTAGTGTAGAGTTACGACACTCCATTCTCCATTTTCCGCCCAATTTTCAGAACTTCTCGTGTTATGGCGTAACTATGTTGTGCCAAAGCAAGAAAATGAAAATAGAGAATAGAGATTGGAACCCATAATCTACGTAAGTATTTACAGTCAGTCAGTCAGTCGCTGTGCTCAACCGCACAAAATATCAAAGGATACAACATATTTTGTTATTTTATTTTTTCACATTAGTTACTGCAATCGGACGGATTTTCATAAATATTTATTAGCTTTTACGTCAAATATGTCGCATAAAGTTGTATAACAAACAAAAAATATTGCACCCCAATAAACTATTCATGAGACATTCGGATACTTTAATAACAAAATACAAAAATCACTCTTTACAAAATTGCACTTTGTTCATATTTTAAAAGTATTTTTTACACCTAAAACAGAAACTACGCTATTCTAATTCATATTTTATAGAATATAAATGTTTTTATTCATTTGATTCGTTAGTAAAAACTATTCAGGCTTATCGGAAATATTAAGCTTTGAATTCCACGCAGGCGAGCAAATTGGCTGCGCTCTGAAATGTGTTTTTTAACATACGAAGTGTAATAAAAGATAAATATACGTATATATTCTTTTATATTTTTATATAACAATTTATGTGTAAAAAAATCTTCTGTTGCTGATTGACTAACAGATAATGCACAGTTTTGACGTTTTAGTATGAATAGTGTAGGAGTTTGAGGAAATGTAACGAATCCTAAGTTATCCAACGAATGTAATTCGAATTCACATCTAACAAGCTAATTAAATAGACTTTAACCGCAACGAAATTATGAATTTCGGTTGAAATCGCTAAGTTGAAATCTTTTTAACAGTATAGTTTCTTAATCTACCCTAACCTAACCTAAAAAAAATACCTACGTAAAAATCCCATAAATGTAACAAATAAAACTTATAAAATAGGGGCAGTGAAAGCTAGCAAATGTTTATCCTGGAAACCGTTTATCATCATTGGTATATCTCAATTGGAACAAGAATAGTTTAATTAGCACGGGTATCGATCGTGTAATGAACCTGGCTAATTACGAATGCGCTTGCGCCGATTTAAATATATCTGTTTCTAGAGATTGTTTCCATTTTAATCAGTGAAGCGAAGTAAGCGATCAGATAATATGAATAGTATTTATATATTTTTTACGATATAATGGACAAAAATAAGATAACTTACCAAAGTAATAAGTTCTTCGATTTTCACGATTACTACACGTTTTAAATGACACTATTTTAACCGGATAATTGCGTATTTTTAGAATTACGGAAACCCGACGTTTCGAACACTTTGCAGTAGTCCGTGGTCACGAGTAGACTGAAGTGGCATTCGTCTGTCAGTTTACATAATTATTATTTCAAACTACCGCCAATGATTTCTTAATTGTCTCGCGTACTGCTCTGGATTCCTGCAGAATGAGCTGACTGTATCTTGCCCTCTGGTATGATGGGTTTGACACTTAAAAAATTTCATGAGTGGGTCCCAAGTGGTAGAAACTTTCCAGCTATCGTCTCTATTGAAATTAGGATGTTTTTGTATTTCTGTAGCCTCGCGGATCGTTCTAGGAATGTATCGCTTTTCCTTTGCGAGGATTTTCATTTTATCAAACCTAATGTAGTAGCTGACTTCGATACATGCCCATTCTTACCAAAGTGACTCAAACTGAAAAACAAGATATTTTTAAGCATTTTTTTATGTGATAGAATGTGTTTAAATAAATTAATTATTTATCAATCTGTGTCGTCAATCTATCAATCAATTTAAATCGGTCAATATATTTTATAAAATTCAAACGATGAGTAAAAACTGATTCTGAAATCTCTTAAAAAAAATTCACCATCAATGACCAGATAGGCAGTACCTATTGACATCATTAAAAAGGAACCTAAAAGGTACTCCTTTTCCTTTCACTAGTCTTTCTTATAATCGACAACCAAAGCTTCAGAATAAGAAATGCGACTACATAATACAATAAAAATATCTTTGTATTTCCATTCACTTGCAAAACTAAAACAATCGGCAATGGAAACTCGCATAGTGCATCGACCGTAGCGTCTGGTATTTCGGGTACCTTTGCTCACTGGCCCAACCTAAGCTCACGCCATCATGATCTATTAGTAGCTATTATTCTTTACTTATTAATGAAAAAAAATTATGTTCCATACTGAGAATGTGATAATAATATATTGTAATAATAACAACATCTGTCTTTTATTTTTTTGTTATTTTATTTTCATTGGTAATCGTTACTGAACGGAATACGTTAAACAATTATCGTACAATGGCATTTGTTTTTTTAAACTGCTATCCTACTAACTTTACACGCGGCTTCGCCCGCTTAAATATAATTTTAAGCGGGCGAAGCCGCGTGTAGGCTCTAGTTTACTATAAATATTAAAAGAATATTTAACATAAATTTCCCCTTATTTGTTTCAAATGTTATCCAAGTGCTTGTAAGCGAGAATTAAATTCACTTATTGCAGCATTAGGGTTGGCTCAACTGATGCTAAATTACTAAATTCATATCACATTAGGATAGATCTCTTAATATGTAATTTGGATAAACATTTTTAAACGACATTTTAAATATTCTATTCAATTAATTTATCCTTTTCTTTTAAACCTCATTCACACAGTATGCTTTACTTAAAAATAAATTATAATATTATTAATAATTAAGTAGTGTTATTTAAGTGTAGTGTAGTTTAATAGTTAAGTATATATTAGCAGATAATAAAAATAAGATGCGTAGTGTCAAGACACTCTGTTCTTCTCCTCGAATGCGGCACATTTGGTGGCAGATTTCGACGTCATTCTTCAACTGAATAATCTCAATAAATAAATCATATTATTCTGTATCTACATTTTTCCTTGTCCACATTACGCGACAAAAGTAGTCTACATTCTACATATATTTTATAGAACAGAACTCACTCGACGAGCTTTACTGGCTTTAACAGTAACTGTTGACTTTATAATTTGGCTTACGTTAGTTAATAGAAGCGTCTACGTAATTCTGAAATGTATTATAGAAATGTCAACATTTCCGTACCACGTTGAATGCACATTAAATTTAAATTTATTAATATGAAAAGCGCCGTACATTTTGTAAATGTGTTTATTGCTGCATTAGATATTTTTCTCAATTAAAATCAAAGCTTATTTGTGACATTTCACCTGATGTTCTTTTAGCTTCAGCTGTATTCTGAATGCAGTATGAAGAAGAACCTAGTGATAAGACATTCAATTTCTTCACGTTTCGAGAAATTTTTCAAGAGACCATATTAAATGATAGACAACTCAACACTACGTCATGCCTTGTTACCAAAGCGAAAAAAATTAAAATAATTTTTTCCTCCGAGTGAGAATCGAACTGCAGCCCTCACGTTCGTCCTCACAACTGCATCTTACATGTATAGAGCAACATAATGCTTATGTTAAATTATTACATCCTTACATTGACGAGGCCAATCAATTTGCAGTCAAAATTCGTATACGCGTCAACGAGCACGCATCGGTGTGTGACGCGTGAGAACTAAGAACTCTCCGGACATATATAAAATACGCTCTCATGATTTCTAAGTAATTCGAATTCTTGTAAATGTAACAAGTACTCATACTTATATAGAAGTAGATGCCTCAATTGCACTGTTGGCGTATGAAATAAGTGAAGGTACCAATGTAATTGAAGATTAATAAAAATATTTTCATTTCATAATGTGTATAATTAGAAAATGATTCTTAAGAAACTTGTTTTTTTTATTTTTTTGCAACAAAAGTTTATCATTCAATACTGTTTTCTTAGACTACACCAAAAAATATATATATATTTTATTAGCAAAGGAACATTAGGTATCATATTTCACAAGCTTTGCTTTATTAAAAACGCATTTATCTTCAAAAGATATTGTATTTTTTAGATAACATCAACATTGATACATAAGAAACAAGAAAAATATAACCAAAGCAATAATTGCGACTCGTAAAACATTTAAAGAACTTTCTTTGAACTTTAAAGCTTAATTACAGTTTGCACGATCTTTCTAGTTAAGTACGGCATTGGCGAAACTTTATTTCTTAGAAAGATTTAAATAAGAAAACTGTTATTTTCTTATAGTAAAAGTATTCAGTGTCGACCCGCAGGGCAGAGATGCAACATTCTTTGTCATTAGACGGCCTTTGTGACGCTAATACAATAATAGCCTATTACTTTATATTTCTTGGACAAACCTTTGCATAAGATTTTAAATATACGTAAAGAAAATATTCATTTGAGGCCATTCGTGGCACAGGGCCACAAGTGTGCGACTGCAAGCGCGACAGATTGTAGGTTCGATTCCCACTCGAGGAATTTAAATATTTTCATATTTTCCATGTCTATAAGTACCTACTCTATCGCTGCATTTCACACAATTGTTTAGTTTTAATATTTATAGTACCGTCATTGTGCTTTTCTTGTAAATATTAACTAACCAAAAAAATTAAAAAATTAAATCTTGTAAGAACCATAAAAAGTTATCAACCGAGGTATTTTAATGGAACATATTTCACTTTAAGTGTTATACAAATGAATTATGTTAAATTTTACTATTAATCGTGGAGGCGAGTGTTAATGTGTAATTCAAAGGGAAAACCTACACTTGCGTCGGCGTCCAGTAAATACTTCTCTCTGTTACTAATGGAAAAGTATGTATTTACTGAATATACAACAAACAGTATTACTATTCTTTTTTAGCTTCATGTTGGATCCCGCTTATAGAAGACAGATGGAATCTAGTATTAAATCACTTCGTTCCCCATTTTCCGCCGAATTTTTGAAACATTACGTATTGAGCAGTGGAACTCGAAGCCGTGCTTTATGTAGTAACCCCGAATGAGAGTTAAACCCACAACCATCACGTTTATAATCACACGCTCTGCCACTATACCATGGCGACCTTAAATTATAATTATACTCATTTTATTTCGCACCAAAACTCCTACATCGACAAATCAGTTCATCTAATAGGATAAAGCGGATATAGATCGTATTACTCGCATGGGGTCATGAAGAATCCTTTAAGCTCATTGATATATAACAAGATAATACAAGATTCACAAATGTTCACAAAATGGCAAAAGTACCTACTTGATGTTTATTTCACATAGACTTTCAAATTATAGTTATTAAATTTAATGTATTAATGAAACACTATGCGAATTTTAAGTAAAATATTTTCAATGGATCATAATACAAAGTTGTTATTTGATACCGACTTGAAGTGCGATAGTTGAGGGTTCGATCCCGACTCAATGAAATCAATTAATTTCATTTCCCTACCCTGGCAAGATAAAGAGGAACGTTGAGTTCCGCCACCCAACACACGATTTTCAAAGCATATATTTTTTTTTAAGTTTAGGAATTTAAAATTACATCCCCGTTTGGTTACATTAAGACAAAAATAACATAATTTTTGCACACTGCCAATTTGAAACCAGGTGCAATATTGTAATTAACTAACAAAAAAATATAAAACAATAAACGTTACTTAACTTATTTAACTTAACGAGGGTTGACAATGACATACTGTTTTTCCTTCATCACCTGCTCAGAGATTTCATCCTTATTACAGTTATTAAGAGGATAATTATCCCTTTATACGTCAGCTTGTTCTTAAAATATATGTTACCTTTGTGAGTCCTTATAGTATCAGATTTTGTAATTAAGGAAAATTCTAATTGCTATATTAAAGTGAAATACTGTGTGTTCCTCTATTTTTATTAATGTCATATTACCTTATCTTTTCGAGGCTATCGTGGCGTAGAAGGACATCGTACGTCTGTTTCCGCGATGGATGTGGGTTCGATTCCCACTCAACGGTATGTTACATTTAAAGTATTTTTTTTTTTCATGCTTTGATATAATCTTTTTTATGACCTTTGGATTCTATTTTCACAGTGAAAATACTAAACGTATGTAGTATATGCTATACTACACAAAGACAGGCACTTCAAATCTTACACCAGGGAAATGAAACTATAACAAGAGAAGAGTAGTTCAGTTTGCAATAATATACCTACATACATATGTTTCTGAAACTTCTGTCTCAGTACACTCAGTATACCTATCTTAGAATTGCATCAAACTTTAATAAAATTAAATAAAATAAATCTTTTAAAAAAATTAAATTTCTATTTACATTGGTCAATGAAATTAATAAAAAATATATATACTTTATAATATTTTCACTTGTTTTGTATAATGATATCTACCCTAAGAAATATTTCATTTCATTTATACTGACTGTGACATTCATAATTTTTGTTCAGCATTATTTTCACTCACGTAGGCATTTGATACTCATAAAACGTAAAATTTTATTTTATTTATTTCACAGGATTGATATTCGGTTCAATAAAATTGCATTCTTAAATAAAAAAAATATTTAAAACTTATAATATTTCTAAAACAAAGAAATTTACATGTCCAAATACAAGAAGGCAGGGCGGGCAATACAATTGCTTTGATAGATTCCAATGAATAAATCTAAATGAATAAATTATAAGTTATTCATCTTTTACTTGACGCAATGATGCGTACGTTCATAGAGAATCAAATTACACGCATCATTACGCTCCCCATAAACACGCTCTAGTTTAGGTGTTAGATCGGTATCGGGTATAATAGCTGGGATTTTTTTTTTGGTTTTTTATATAATGACGATTGAATAATGAAAGATTTGTAGTATTTTCTATAGGGGCAGTTAGGGAAAACCAATACATATATCTTTTTAATTGATAATATTTTTTTACGATGCCAGAGAAATATTTACATTTTCATATACTTACCTACTACATGCAGAAAACCTATAAAGGCAACGAATTTAGCTTCAAACTCGAATCCGATCCGAAGAGACTTGACCTTTGACTTTAAATATTTTTAGTGTTCCGTACTTTTAAAGGAAAAAGGAATTTTCCGTCTGTCTGTCTATCTGTCAATAACCTCAGGAACGCTTGGAGATATGTTTCATACAAGTGGAATCAAAAATAAACTTTTATTATTTTATTTGTAATAACAAATCCAAAGTCTCCATCAAATTTCAGCTCAATGCGAATTTTTGTTGTTTGGTCAAGTACCTACAGAGCACTTCTATCTTATGGCATAATATAACTTAATTGACCAAACATAGGCCGTATGGTACACAAAAAACACAAATTTCCCATTACATCAAATATGAATAAATGAAACAAAATGCTATAGATTCCATTTTGCAATAGGTAAGTACTGTCTGGCAGAAGCAGCTGAACACTATTGTAGTCTGCGGTCTATATTGCAAATGTGTTATGAGCGCAACCAATTTACATATTTGCATATTATAGCGTTCGAACTTCTATGATTTAATGTATACATGATACTACTATAGAACAACACGATGAATAATATCAGATAGGTGGATCTATATTAAAATAGATGATATATGTTCATATTATATGTTTGTATTTAATTTTGCTAAAAATAACCACGTTACGCTTATTTGTTCTATACACATATTTTTTTTATTAATGATATTTAGGTAAGGCTTTCTATTGCAATTAAAAAAGCGAAATTTAAACGATGAATTCTTTTGTATTCTTGACTATCAATTTTAAATCTTGATCGCATTGGTGGTGGTATAAGACCGCATCTAACCGTAGGTAAATACGGAGGTTGTGAGTTCGATCGCCATTCGCCACTTAAGCCAAGTAATTAACTACTATATTTTCCCCTCTTTGGCAAGACAAATTGGGGAGTACAATGTCTCGAATTGATACAGAATGTGGATAATGGAGTGACTTAACACTAAGTTTTCTACGTCTAAACGCTTATAGACGAACTAACGATCACGTTAAATAAAAAACTTTTTCTGAATTGAATTCTATTATCTTCAAATTATATAACTTATTAACATTGTCTGAAATCCTTAGAACTTAGTAAATAATTAAGGTTAAGACTAGTTCGTTAATTTAACGCCCCAAGGTTTATTAATTAAATACAGATTCATTTGATTTCTGGGCCTAAGTCTATTTCCAGTAATCCCGCCTAATACAGATGGGAATTCTACTAAATCAATCAGTTACTTCTTAAAAAGCAACGTATTTTTCGTATCGAATATTCATCTTAAATTCCAAAACAATATAATAAGTAATTTTATAATAGACATTACTTTCACGATATTCATTAATATGAGATCTTCGTTGCACAATCATGTGGTTGTAAACGTGGCGGTGGTGAGTTCGATTCTACTCTCTCTAAAATTTGACTAAAAGTGGGGAACGTAGTGTATTAACACTAGGTTTACGCTTTGATACAGCAAGGTAGGCAGAGCGAGTTCCCTCACTCTCACATTAGTAAGACACTCCTTTGTCTCCGCTTTCCGATCAATTTTCGAAATTTTACTCTTTGCTATCAGAACGTAAAGTAGGTACAATTTCCGTCTGTGCTATAAAGGAAGTGCGTGAAAATAAATCATTAATAAATCTATAGGATATCGTGATTCAATACCAGTATCTACAATAAAATAACTTATGGTAAACGCAGTGGGCACATTGTACGTGCTCCTTATCCCTCCAATCTGAGCTGGAGTCATAAAAAGCCGGTACCAGTAAATAACAAGCATATCATCCATTATCTTTTGATTGACGATTTTCCAATTGTAACCGTCGATAAGTCTCTTTTGCTTGACATAAACATTTTGACATGGCTAATACATATGCATGTAAAGAGGGATGTAATATTAGTTAAACAATTATTTTTTTCTGAGTTCAAAATATTTTTTCAGGCAGAGGGAACCTAGGAACCTAGTGCTGGCACACTGTGTCCATTAAAACATTTCCGTTCTCTTCTTAACCAGCCACTAGTAATACAGTGTTCGGTTAATTTGTCCTTATTTTATATTTCATTATAAAAGGCAATTTAGGATACCGCCATCAAATGAGAACTTTTTACTTTCTCTTCAAAAGAGACGGAACCACGCTGCGTACCGTTTCTCATCCTCTACACAATAGTGACGTCACGTACATTGTTTGCGCCAAATAATTCTCATTAAGACCATTCCTTTTAGCAAATACTAAAATGAGAACGGCAAAACATTTCTAGCACACTTCTCTTAGCGACGTTATTAAATATACTTAAAAGATTAATTTCCTAAGTATTTCGTATAAAAACATCGGTACACTTGAAAGTTCAAACAGAGTAGTCAGCACTTCGTCAGCCAGCCCTCTAATGAATCGTCGAGGACACTTCGTTAAATTAAAAAGATTATATTTTCCATTTTCAAACGCTGCCATTTTTCGTTTTTCTGTGTTGCCATTAAACAAACATTTAATTTTGATTTGTAGATTTAAATTGTTGATTGTTTAAAACATGGAAATATATTTATATTGAAAGGAAAC